>CM035361.1:1376023-1681023 GCA_020137815.1 Hormiphora californensis | reverse complement strand
GAAGTCTCGAGGCATTTCAACATGTACACTAGCAATGAACTCATCAACATCAGTTGTTATGTGTTCGTCGTCAATGTGGTGCGGTGGGTAGGGGATCGTCTCTGAGTAGAGGTCTTTATACCACATACCTGGTGGGTCAGCAGAGTGGTTAGTTTTATGAAGGAGCAGGGGGCGATGGTTAGTTTTATGAAGGAGCAGAGGCGATGGTTTGTTTTATGAAGGGCCAGGGTCGATGGTTAGTTTTATGAAGGAGCAGGGGTAATGGTTTGTTTTATGAAGGACCAGGGTCGATGGTTAGTTTTAACAAGGAGTAGGGCACGATGGTTAGTTTCATGAAGGAGTAGGGGCGATGATTAGTTTTATGAAGGACCAGGGTCGATGGTTAGTTTTATGAAGGAGCAGGGGCGATGGTTAGTTTTATGAAGGAGCAGAGGCGATGGTTAGTTTGATGAAGGAGCATGGGTAATACATAGTTAGTTTTATGAAGGAGTATAGCCCAGTATACCCATGTGGGTGTGTCTCACCAAATTGACACCTCGAGTTTGGAAATTTTGTACAGGTCCGTAGACCACCTAAACATTGGCCAATTTTGTTAATTTTGGTACCAAACTGTCAGAAAATGTCTGAACTACTGAATTACTAAATATTATGATAATTATGCATCACTGAGCTGAATTATGATGCATAATATGCCAAAAAATGCCTTTTTTTGGCGTTGACGTAACGACCGTAACGACCGTAACGCATTTTTGAACGATCATAGAATCGGTTGTAGTTATCGTACGAAGTTGAAACTGGTACTCAGCGGTAGCTGTGACTGAGTACTTTCTCCTGTCTGAATTCTAAAGCCTTAGTCCAAAAAGTATGGCCGTGGCTGCCTGAACAATCTGGAGATGTAACATTTGTAACGACCGTAACAGCAACCGTAACGTAACGGTCGTTACAAATGTAACGACCGAAACGTTACGGTCGTTACAAATGTAACGACCGAAACGTTACGGTCGTTACATTTGTAACGACCGTAACGTTACGGTCGTTACAAAATACGGTCATTTTAGGCAACGACCGTAACATTACGGTGGTAAAACGTTACGGTCGTTTCAAATGTAACGACCGTAACGTTACAGTCGTTACAAATGTAACGACCGTTACGTTACAGTCGTTACATATGTAACGACCGTTACGTTACGGTCGTTACGACCATTTTATGTGTAATTTTAAATAAAATACACTGTAACGACCGAAACGTTACGGTCGTTACCAATGTTACGGTCGCTAATTAATTAATAATTAATTAATTAATAATCAATTAAACTGACGCGACATACCGAAATGATCAGTCCTTTACCCGCTTTCAGATGATATATTTTTTTTTGAAATTCTCCGAGTTTGAAATTTTGGTGTCAATTTGGTGAGACACACCCATGTAATGTTGGATGGTTTGTTTCAGCTGTTGTTCCTCATGTGGTGTCTCCCACTGACGAGTATCAAGATCACTGCCATACGCCCAATCATCCAATAACCTAAAAACAGTTTTTTCTAAATATATTCAATTATCAAAGATTGAGTAAATTGTAAAAGTCTAAACTCCCAAGGATTCTTTCTATCCTGAACACTAACCTGTGTCTAACGTGTTGGTATATTGCACTCATGATTCGCATATTGGCTTTCCTCCAATTCTTCCCCATGTACCGTGCCTGTCCCTTGAACAATTTTAGCACGTATAACTGCACCATTGGGTGTGACACCTGCGGAAGTGGTTATAATACGTTCCTGAATATTTCGTATCTTAAAGTTTAGTAAATACCCTGGTCATCTACTTCTCTGTTTTAATAATGGGATTATTTAGGAAGTGCAATTTTGTAGTGTGATATGAGTGAATTCCAACATCTCAAGCTCAGTTCGCTATTAGCTATACGTCATCCAACTATTTCACCATCTATTGTTTATTGAGCCATATCATATGTATTTTAAGATGTATTTTCTGGCCAGATTTTCACTTTTAACTTGAGACGAAACGGCTGTGTTGAGGACCAAGATTTGTAATTTGGAATGGACTCAACTCAAAAATCAAAAGTAACAAAACTAAACCTTGAGTACTAAACATGGTATGTATAGAATCTGAGAGTGCAGAAAGCCGTCACAACTAGCGACTAGCGAGAGAATAGAGATAGAGACAACTGGCCGTCACAACTAGCAGTGAAACCTATTAAAGTAAGCTCAATTATGTGATGGCATTGCTGAAATGACGTAAGTTACAGAGATTGGAGCACGGAAACTCTTATCACAACATAGCGTAAAGGCTAAAAGTGTAACAATATATTGAAGAGCAGGGAAAATAATGGTCCTATAACAGGATAACATGTAACGGAATATAACAGTCCTACAGGGTATGCAGATAATGTTCAAGGAGTAACAGGAGGGGACATGACATGATCGAGGAGGGGAGGGTAGATAGTGGGAGAGCTGGTGTAACACTATCACACAATTACTATGCCCTGACAGCAGATATACAGTGAGAGGGTGGATAGAGAGTTAGGATGAAAGCAGATACCCCTCTGCAGCATTACAAATGAAAGATGATACCTAGCAGAGAACGTATGGAACTATAATAATAGAGCTTTAAGGGTACGCTAACCAAAAAATTTTTTCGAGTGCAGGGAAATCTCTCACCGTAGGGTTGTAGGCCATACCAAGGAGACCTCAAATATGTAATTTTAGCCCTTAAGTCGAATTCATATTTTTGCTACAGCTGTTTAAAATATGTCCTGTAAATACGTTTTTGGCATCTCAAAAAAAATTTTTAAAAGATAGGAGCATGAAAATTTGGGGATTTGAAGAGGACATGAAGGTGAATAACCACAAAAATTTTTTTTGCAATCCGAGCTGATTTCCGGTCCTGAGATGGATTTCTTTTTTTCCACTTTAACGCCCTTTTTGGAAAAGTTCCGAAAACATGTGAAAGCTGTAAATTGGTGAAAAGTTGCGTCTAACGATTATCTAAGTGGCCATAAATTTTGGGCGTGTCCTTATTTGAGATAAGCTGTACAGAGTTTTTTTTGTGAAAGCCATCATTTCAGAAATAAATAAATTCCCTGTATCTCAAAAACGACTGATCGTAGAGACCTGAGACTATGCTTAAACGATTCAGAAGGTCTGATTTTGGGGGGGTCTTCTGAGAGACATTTTGCTCCTACTTCAACCGTTTTTGCTGTAATTGCGAAAAACAAAAACCCATCTTCGCCATCGTGGATTTTTTGTGATTTTGTTTTTGGTGATTATAGGGACCCATATGGACCAAATAGTGAAGGAATTAGCTTGTTACACATTTTTCCATAGGTTCGGTCCTTTCTTAGCTAAAATTCCCTAATTACAGGATATTGGATTTTAGCTTTTGCCCTTTTCATAGAATTTGTTTTTCGCAATTACAGCAAAAACGGTTGAAGTAGGAGCAAAATGTCTCTCAGAAGACCCCCCCAAAATCGGACCTTCTGAATCGTTTAAGCATAGTCTCAGGTCTCTACGATCAGTCGTTTTTGAGATACAGGGAATTTATTTATTTCTGAAATGATGGCTTTCACAAAAAAAACTCTGTACAGCTTATCTCAAATAAGGACACGCCCAAAATTTATGGCCACTTAGATAATCGTTAGACGCAACTTTTCACCAATTTACAGCTTTCACATGTTTTCGGAACTTTTCCAAAAAGGGCGTTAAAGTGGAAAAAAAGAAATCCATCTCAGGAGCGGAAATCAGCTCGGATTGCAAAAAAAATTTTTGTGGTTATTCACCTTCATGTCCTCTTCAAATCCCCAAATTTTCATGCTCCTATCTTTTAAAATTTTTTTTTGAGATGCCAAAAACGTATTTACAGGACATATTTTAAACAGCTGTAGCAAAAATATGAATTCGACTTAAGGGCTAAAATTACATATTTGAGGTCTCCTTGGTATGGCCTACAACCCTACGGTGAGAGATTTCCCTGCACTCGAAAAAAATTTTTGGTTAGCGTACCCTTAATAGCAGTGTTGAGGATTCTATCATTACGAAGTATCGTACGTACTATCGATTTACCAGGGTGCTCGGGAGAAAGGGTTTTGCCCGTTAGATCGGGGTAAAATAATGATAATTGGACATTCTTTAAATATGTCAACAAATGCCACCATGTCATGATGTCTAGATAAGATGAATCTAAGATGAGTCTAGAGGTGTCATATCTACCTTGAGAGTTTTCTTCAGTATCGGCGGGCTTTTGAAAACGTTCAGCATTATAACTCTGGGAGCCCTCCACTTGGTAAACTTTTGTAGTATTCTGTGGAGAGAGGGGGGTTGACTAATTAACTGGATAATAACCACAATTCAACATGCGTGTTGTGATGGATTAATTAATTGCCTAATTACCACATCATGTTAGTTGTGCTGAACTAATTAATTGCAGTAATTACCTCAGCATGTTTATAGTACTGAACATGTTTCTCCAGCAGACAGGACCAACAGTTGACTCTTCTCCATCTTCAGAGATCACTCTACTGGGCTGAGAGAGGGGTGTTTGTTAGACGGGTGTTTGTTTCTAGATAGATAGATAGACTCATCACTGATTAGTAGTGGATAGTGATAAGTGATAACCCAGGAAAACAGCAGTTACCATGGAACCATGTTTTGGTTACCATGGTTACTACCACGCAACATTGTATGGATTACCATGGTTACCACGGAATATTGTATTGGTTACCATGGTTACCACGGAACATTGGTTGAACCAACCTGGGGTTCGGGAACATAGAACAGGCAGATGGGGAACTCTTGCATTGGAATATTGTTGTCAGCAGTAACGAAAGCGTTCATGTCCTGGAACAATCAGTGGATTAAACTGCGAAGTCATATAATCTAGCGAGATAGCCCCCCCCCTCCTGCGAGGTATCAGTAGTTAGTAATAAAGACCCCTTGCCCCTAATTCTAAAGGATTAGTAATATAAAGGCCCCCTGTCTCGAACTAAATAATAAAGTCCCCACTCCCCCTGTCCTGAACTCTAAAGGATTACCTGGTTGAGAAACTTTAGAACGAGTGGAATACAGTTAGCATAGAACATGTACTGACACACAAACTCAAACTGTAGGATGTGGTTAACGCGGAAGTGTTTTAGCAGCAGTAGTAGGGATCCAGATACCGCCTTGGTAATGATCTCCTGAGAGAGGGGTGATTCACGGTTACTGTATGGAACAATGTATTGGTTACAATGGTTACCATGGTTACCACGGAACAATGTTTTGGTTAACACGGAACAATGTATGATCTGAAGTGAAGAAATAGGACTAGCTCAGGCCTCAGTTTGATAAAACTGAGTTTACAATTCGTTACCTTGTGTCTCTGTAAATCTCGTTTTGGGTCCGCTGAGCCCTGGCTGTGTTCTGGTATAACATCAGATAGAATGTTGAGAGATCCATTGGCACGGGCCTTAGTGAGAGGGTTACCAGGGATAGACGCTGAGGCTAGCAAGACCTGGAGAGAGTGAGAGGATGCTGGGGTCAGGGGAGAGAGAGAGAGAGGGGGGCGGGTGAGAGAGAAAGAGAGAGAGAGGGGAGAGAGAGAGAGAGAGAGAGAGAGAGAGAGAGAGAGAGAGAGAGAGAGAGAGAGAGAGAGAGAGAGAGAGAGAGAGAGAGAGAAAACTGTGCATATTATCTGCGTGTGAAGCATTCCAAAAACAACAACATACCACGAACAAACGAACACACACACGCATACAAGACTCCTCCTCCTATCACGATTAAAGATTTCAAACCCAGATTTAACACGCTGGGGAGGCTGAGATCTGCTTTTATTTTATTATAATTTTAACTCAGATACTCCTTTGTAAAATAACTGCCACACCTCTCAAGTACATGCTATACATGTGACGTCACACACTCTCTATAAGTGTGTGATCTATGACGTCACACACTCTCTACAACATTTTTTTGCCCAAGACGTTATTTTATATCTCTGTACAAGTGTGTGATCTACAAGATATATCTCTGTACAAGTGTGTGATCTACAAGATATATCTCTCTACAAGTGTGTGATCTACAAGATATCTCTCTCTACAAGTGTGTGATCTACAAGATATATCTCTCTACAAGTGTGTGATCTATGACGTCACACACTCTCTACAACATTTTTTTTGCCCAAGACGTTATTTTATATCTCTGTACAAAATGTGGGAACAAGATAGATAGTATCTTCACTCGCTGCATTCTCACGTTTCTCTCTTTTCTCACACAACACGCCCTTTCTCACACAACACGCCCTATCTAAGGGCATGATCAGTGATATAGAGAGAGGAAATGTAGATAAATTGTAGGCGAGGTAGCTCAATAGGTTAGAGCAATGTACATGTAATGCAGAGGTTGTCGGTTCGAGCCCGGCCCTCGCCAGATATTTTTCTAGTTTCCTCCCTATTTAATCCTGATCAGATCTCATTATAATAATCTGTACAAAATGTGTTACATAATATGTGACGTCACACACTGAGATATCTCTCTCTACATTGTACATTGACCAAGTTAGGGATGCGAGACAAAAGCTGCTAGTTTTGGAGGGTGCCTCTTCACCACATTATTCCATATATGGTCATGTGACGTCACTTAATGATGACGTCACGTACCTTTAGCAGGGAGATAATATAATCCTCCATTTTGGGTAACATGCTCCTGAACACCCCCTCAGCGGCAGGGTGATAGTAGAGTGCCTTCCGCTTCCTCATCGGTGTGTTCATCTGCTGCTCATGATGCTCCATCGCAAGATCTGCCGTGTTTCTGGGGGGAGGGGAGTGGATATATCATAGGTGCTTCTGGGAGGGGGGGGGGCTACAACAATGTTTTTCAGTGGGGGACGGGGGTGAGTTAACAACAATTTACCTATAAAGATGCCTCCTCAGGATCTTGTAACCCTCTTGGATAGAGTGAGGCAGGCCAACTGTAGTCTCCGTGTCTCCAGCTAAATTAATGCCCAGATGTTTCTGTCTACATGCCCTCAGGTACATTTCGATATCCGCTTGTCGGGCCTTTGGTCTCCATGGTAACCTAAGAAACACGGGGTTGTCAACTAGGGGGGGGGGGTATATATCAGCAGTGATTTTAGTGGGGGGGTGGGTGATTGAGTAAGTACTTCTAATGGGTGGGTTGGGGGAGGGGGGGGTCTGATTAAGTATTTACCGGTGGGTTGCCTCCATGTGTTCAGGCAGATCGTAATCCTCGTCATCAGACATCTTCTCAGGGTAACGGGGCTGGAGAACCTAGTGGGAGGGGAGGGAGTGAGAGGGGTTATTGGGGCGGGGGTAACCAGGCTGGAAAACCTAGTGGGAGGGGAGGGGGTGGTAGTGAGGGGAGGGGTGACGGGGCTGGAGACCCTGAGGTGGGGAGGGAGGATTGAGGGGTTATTGGGGCCGGGGGAGGGGTAACGGGGCTGGAGAACCTAGTGGGAGGGGAGGGACTGGAGGATTGAGTGGTTATTAGGGCCCCAATAACCCCTCTCCCCTATAATAGGGGAGAGGGGTTATTGGGGCCGGGGGAGGGGTAACGAAGCTGGAGAACCTGGGGAGGGGAGGGGGGGGGGGTAGTGAGAGGAGGGACTGGAGGAGTGAGGGGTTATTGGGGCTGGGGGAGGGGGGCTGGGGAGGGATAATGAGGCTGTACCTGACTCTGTCCAGGGGCTGAATCCTTAGGTTCAGTCCACACAGGGAGACCGTTATCAGATCTTATCTGAGCCTTCCTCTTAGACAGGTCCTCCAGGGATCCTAACGTGTAGAGAAGGAACTTCCAGTACAGTAGGGTCGCCTATCAGAGGTATGGTAAATTAGTTCCAGATATCACGTGATGACCATATATGGGCAATGGGCATATTACGTCATATTACCCAAATATGGTGTGTTAACAACTTAGCCACACGCTGAGCAAACCACATACCGCCCGGGTAAGGGTAATTATGGCGCTAAGCTCCCCCTTTCTCAACTTTGGTGAAATGGGGGAACCTATGGTGTGTTTTAACAACTACCTTTTTGATTGGTATAATTGAGAGTCCCTTTTCGTATTGGTAAATTAGTTCCAGTGCGAAGATTCCCAAATTAGGGTACCCCAGAATCGGACTTGCAATGTCCTTTCTGAACCTGCAAAAGGGAGGAGGGTGTTACAATATGATAATACTCCCTATGATTTTGACAACATGCTCATGAAATGGTCTATATATAGCGCCAAAATCTAATCGGTTTTTTAATCAAACATCATGTTCTGGAGCACTTGACGTGTCATTTTCCATTCGGTGACTTGTTTAACCAATCTCCCCTCAACCGAGATCTACACCTCTGGGAGATAACAAAGTCCTGATAAAAAGGATCCTGAACAGAAATTCTGCACCTGAGCCGAAGGATAACGTGAAAAACCACACAAAGGACTGTGCATATGTACAAAGTGCCTATAGTCCCTGGAAAATGACTAGGGCGGTTCAAGGTACCCGCCGCACAATTTTTCCGGCTATTTTTGCAAATTTGGTCCGCCTAATGTGTCCCAACATCTAAAAACAACCCAGCCGCACACAGTGGAAGCATGGAATCACTTGTAAGTCGCGTTTTCTGCTTGCTATGCTCCTAAAACTACCGGTAACGCGCATAACGAACCGCCATTTTCCAGGAACTAATGCACGAGACGATGAACAATTTCTATCGTAATCTTTTTAGAAGAGGGATCTGTAATATTCATATCACTTTTTCCCGATCACAATTTACCATGTCTATCATCTCCATCCTGCAAACCAGGAACCGACCGAATTAAGTAAACAGCCAATCATAACTCGTTATTTAGGTCACGTGACTGGTTATCAGCCAATCAGGGACCAGTATTTCCTGATTCGGTCGGTTCCTGCTGCAGACGTAGTTACCCTGTCTGTCTTCTCCACCATTTCCACTCAGTATAAATTCTCACCCTTCTTCTCATTCAAGGACCGCCTAACCCCTTCTGACACGAGAACTAACTTTCACCAGTTTTCACTTACCCTCTATCCAACCTTTTAGTTAAGTTATATCTTCAATATTCTCTGTATAACACAATCTAAATTCTTGACCCTCGTTATATATCGTGTTTAGTACTTTGTACAAGAAACGAGTTTGTTACACTATACTATATAGCAATAAAATCTAATCGTTTTTTAATCAAATATGGTCATTCTGGAGCACATGTGCCATTTCCTACATATTCGGGGACTTAAATCTTTAATTTTCTGTAAGCGATGCTGCGAATTGTTTCTCTTGTTCTACTGGCAATGGCGCTGGTCAGCGCTGATGTCGTGCTTGTTAATGATAACGATGGAACAGAGGGACGGAGTCTTTGTGTGAGAACTTGTTCTGGAACTACCGGTTAGTAATGTACTATATTGGAGGGGTACTACCGGTTAGTAATGTACTATATTGGGGGGGGGTCAGCCACTAGAAAATCAGCATCTTTTTTATAATATGTGGATGAACAAACTTGTGATAATTTATCCATCCAAACTATGGGATCTTAACACTCCCTGAGTAAAAAGTAAAAGTATAACAAGATTAATTGCATTATGTTCTAACATAATGCTGAATTTCCCTGCCATGTGAATCTATGAAGAAAGGAAATCATGACCAGATCCGCTGTAGCAGCAAGCGGGACACAAAATCCCGATCATTTATATATCACACAAACAATATAGAGCAAATCCTTGTGTTTCAGTAGCACTAAATTGCGCGCCACGCCGCCACATTGCGCGCCACACATTTCCTGAAAACGTGCCAATGAAGTGGTTTATGAAGGAGCACCTTGTTGTTGTGCTCGCGGCTCTTGTTGCTACACCGTTGCCCCTCGCAACTAAAGTGTGACCAAAATATGGTCCCTCTACCGATTAGTTAGTATACCAAAATGTCGTTTTCGAATTCTAACCCTGCTATGCCTTTTTATAAAGTAAAAAGGCATCCGGGTGAATGCCTTCGGCATTCACCCGGGCAGGGAAAAAATCCCAAAAAATAAATTATGAGTTCCCCCCACTAATTTGTTAAATCGTCAAGATAACTTCAACAGGCTCGACAATAACATAATTTTTTTTGGATACGTTTTATATTTCAGGAATGGGAGATACAAACTGGGTGGACTATCAAACTGATGGAATGTATACAAAAATCGACATGACCGAGTGTGAATTTGTAGCACCCCCTAACGTAGTTACCACTCTCAACGGAAAATCAAGCCATTGGAGGGCAAAAGGTAATGTTTAATATAGGCGAGATATAGAAAGATAGTGTCAAGCCAATCTTGACTGAAAAAGTTACTCTATTTTCCCTTGCAGGAGGATCTGCAACCTACGGAATCACCGAAACATCCTTCCGAGTCTACGTGGACACCGCCGAAGCAGGCACCACTAGACAGGAAGCAAAGGATTATCACTGGAGCATTACTTGGATTGCAGTAGGGTATGCCTGCTAATCACCATCCGTGGATTGATTGCCAAGAACGTATAACACTTGAAATTTTTTCCCTGCCCGGGTGAATGCCGAAGGCATTCACCCGGATGCCTTTTTACTTTGTAAAAAGGCATAGCAGGGTTAGAATTCGAAAACGACATTTTGGTATACTAACTAATCGGTAGAGGGACATTTTTTGGTCACACTTTCGTTGCGAGGGCAACGGTGTAGCAACTAGAGCCGTGCGCACAGTGACGAGCTACTCCTTCATCAAACACCTCATTGACACAGTTTGATGGACGTGTGTGCGCGCGCCACTCAACAAAACATGAAATGCTCTGCCGCGCGTTTCGCGTGTTACATACACATTTTCATCTTGCGAGTCGAGTGTGAGATGTTAGATAAGTAGTTAAGTTGGAATGTCAAAAGCTGGTTAGCAAGTGTCATGTGATTGGGAGTTAGCTAACTCTAAGCTATGTGAGAAGTATACTGACAGCTAGATCGTATGCATCTCACATTACATTATGACCAAGCCTTGATCCTGTTGGCAGTGACAATGTCACTGACATGTGAAACGGTAGGGCAGGGAAACACAGCATTATGAATACATAATGCAATAATTCTTGTTGAGAAAGACAATTATTAGTCAACCTGTGGAACTGTCAAGAACTAATTGCATGTAACAATAAGCCTTGTCTGCTGTACTACTAGCATTCTATTTTCCCTCAACTAAGTGTTTTTAACTAATTTTTGCATCATATCAAAAATCTAAATTTTCATGAAGGCCGCTGAGAGGTTGAAGCCCTCTTTTGGTATCCCGAGCGGATGGTGTTATGAGAGGGTCTATTGCAAACGTACCGGTATAAGATCTGACTAAGAGACTATAACATAAAGAGTTGGTGTGACAGCTAGATAACACTGAATCAATGAATGAGAGGATACTAGCATTATCAAATTATCTCAGCCTAACAGCCGGGTACTAGCAGAATATCATGAGCTGATTGCAGAATGTCTTTCAGCTGGCAGAATATATATATTGTTCACATACCTCTCAGCTCGCTCTGTGTCTGACTCGCTACAAATAAGACACATCATCGTATACACTGCTGATAAAGCTAGCCTGGGCATCAGCGATTCTTCTATGAACTCTGCCTGGATGGATTAAGTGTTTTAATTATGGAGATAATTAATTATTAGAGAGATGATTAATGATTAGATAGGGGATACTTACGAGATAATTAATTAGAGAATAATTAAATTAATAAATAATCCAATGTATAGTAACCGGGATGTGCCAAAGTACCTGCCGTCTCTCCTCCTGATAGGATGTAGTCTCTCTGACTAGTACCCTCATCAGTGTATTCAGTACCCCAGCATCGTAAAGAATAGCAGCATTGTCACGTGACGTCTCCAGACAATCTTCCAGACTCTTAGCATTGTTGTAAAAGCCTGGGAGTAGGGGGAGGGTAGGATTAGGACAGTTGTGAAAGCCTGGGAGTAGGGGAAGGGTAGGATTAGGACAGTTGTGAAAGCCTGGGAGTAGGGGGAGGGTAGGATTAGGACAGTTGTGAAAGCCTGGGAGTAGGGGGAGGGTAGGATTAGGACAGTTGTGAAAACCTGGGTGTAGGGGGAGGGTAGGATTAGGACAGTTGTGAAAACCTGGGAGTAGGGGGAGGGTAGGATTAGGACAGTTGTAAAAACCTGGGAGTAGGGGAAGGGTAGGATTAGGACAGTTGTGAAAACCTGGGAGTAGGGGGAGGGTAGGATTAGGACAGTTGTGAAAACCTGGGAGTAGGGGTAGGGTAGGATTAGGACAGTTTTGAAAACCTGGGAGTAGGGGGAGGGTAGGATTAGGACAGTTGTAAAAGCCTGGGAGTAGGGGGAGGGTAGGATTAGGATAGTTGTGAAAGCCTGGGAGTAGGGGGAGGGTAGGATTAGGACAGTTGTAAATGCCTGGGAGTAGGGGTAGGATTAGGACAGTTGTGAAAGCCTGGGAGTAGGGGGAGGGTAGGATTAGGACAGTTGTGAAAGCCTGGGAGTAGGGGGAGGGTAGGATTAGGACAGTTGTAAAAGCCTGGGAGTAGGGGGAGGGTAGGATTAGGACAGTTGTGAAAACCTGGGAGTAGGGGGAGGGTAGGATTAGGACAGTTGTGAAAGCCTGGGAGTAGGGGGAGGGTAGGATTAGGATAGTTGTGAAAGCCTGGGAGTAGGGGGAGGGTAGGATTAGGATAGTTGTGAAAACCTGGGAGTAGGGGGAGGGTAGGATTAGGACAGTTGTGAAAACCTGGGAGTAGGGGGAGGGTAGGATTAGGACAGTTGTGAAAGCCTGGGAGTAGGGGGAGGGTAGGATTAGGACAGTTGTGAAAGCCTGGGAGTAGGGGGAGGGTAGGATTAGGACAGTTGTGAAAGCCTGGGAGTAGGGGGAGGGTAGGATTAGGACAGTTGTGAAAGCCTGGGAGTAGGGGGAGGGTAGGATTAGGACAGTTGTGAAAACCTGGGAGTAGGGGAAGGGTAGGATTAGGACAGTTGTAAACGCCCATGGGAGTAGGGGGAGGGTAGGATTAGGACAGTTGTAAAAGCCTGGGTGTAGGGGGAGGGGAGGATTAGGACAGTTGTGAAAACCTGGGAGTAGGGGTAGGGTAGGATTAGGACAGTTGTGAAAACCTGGGAGTAGGGGTAGGGTAGGATTAGGACAGTTGTAAAAACCTGGGAGTAGGGGAAGGGTAGGATTAGGACAGTTGTGAAAGCCTGGGAGTAGGGGGAGGGTAGGATTAGGACAGTTGTGAAAACCTGGGAGTAGGGGGAGGGTAGGATTAGGACAGTTGTGAAAGCCTGGGAGTAGGGGGAGGGTAGGATTAGGACAGTTGTGAAAGCCTGGGAGTAGGGGGAGGGTAGGATTAGGACAGTTGTGAAAGCCTGGGAGTAGGGGGAGGGTAGGATTAGGACAGTTGTGAAAAGCCTGGGAGTAGGGGGAGGGTAGGATTAGGACAGTTGTGAAAAGCCTGGGAGTAGGGGGAGGGTAGGATTAGGACAGTTGTGAAAGCCTGGGAGTAGGGGGAGGGTAGGATTAGGACAGTTGTGAAAGCCTGGGAGTAGGGGGAGGGTAGGATTAGGACAGTTGTGAAAAGCCTGGGAGTAGGGGGAGGGTAGGATTAGGACAGTTGTGAAAAGCCTGGGAGTAGGGGGAGGGTAGGATTAGGACAGTTGTGAAAGCCTGGGAGTAGGGGGAGGGTAGGATTAGGACAGTTGTGAAAGCCTGGGAGTAGGGGGAGGGTAGGATTAGGACAGTTGTGAAAAGCCTGGGAGTAGGGGGAGGGTAGGATTAGGACAGTTGTGAAAAGCCTGGGAGTAGGGGGAGGGTAGGATTAGGACAGTTGTGAAAAGCCTGGGAGTAGGGGAGGGTAGGATTAGGACAGTTGTAAAAGCCTGGGAGTAGGGGGAGGGTAGGATTAGGACAGTTGTGAAAGCCTGGGAGTAGGGGGAGGGTAGGATTAGGACAGTTGTGAAAAGCCTGGGAGTAGGGGGAGGGTAGGATTAGGACAGTTGTGAAAGCCTGGGAGTAGGGGGAGGGTAGGGATATAGGGACAGTTGTAAAAGCCTGGGATAGGGGGAGGGTAGGATTAGGAGTTGTACGCCTGGAGTAGGGGGAGGGAGATTAGGACAGTTGTGAAAGCCTGGGATTAGGGGGAGGGTAGGATTAGGAACAGTTGTAAACGCCCATTGGAGTAGGGGTAGGGTAGGATTAGCACAGTAGGTAAGCCTGGGAGTAGGTGGAGGGTAGGCATTAGGACAGTTGTAAACAGCATGGGAGGTAGGGGGAGGGAGGATTAGGACAGTTTGTAAAAACCTGGAGTAGGGGTAGGGTAGGGATTTAGGACAGTTGTGAAAGCCACTGGGAGTAGGGGGAGGGTAGGATTAGTACAGTTGTAAAAGCCTGGGAGTAGGGGTAGGGTAGGATTAGCACAGTTGTAACGCCCATGGAGTAGGGGGAGGGTTAGGATTAGTACAGTTGTGAAAGCCTGGAGTAGGGGGAGGGTAGGATTAGGACAGTTGTAAAAGCCTGGGAGTAGGGGGAGGGTAGGATTAGGACAGTTGTAAAAACTGGGAGTAGGGGGTAGGGTAGGATTAGGGACAGTTGTTAAAAACCTGGGAGTAGGGGTAGGGTAGGATTAGGACAGTTGTGAAAGCCTGGGAGTAGGGGTGAGGGTAGGATTAGGACAGTTGTAAAAGCCTGGGAGTAGGGGTAGGGTAGGATTAGGACAGTTGTAAAAGCCTGGGTGTAGGGGGAGGGGAGGATTAGGACAGTTGTAAAAACCTGGGGGTAGGGGGAGGGTAGGATTAGGACAGTTGTGAAAGCATGGGGGTAGGGGAGGGTAGGATTAGTACAGTTGTGAAAGCCTGGGAGTAGGGGGAGGGTAGGATTAGGACAGTTGTAAAAGCCTGGGAGTAGGGGGAGGGTAGGATTAGGACAGTTGTAAAAACCTGGGAGTAGGGGTAGGGTAGGATTAGGACAGTTGTGAAAGCCTGGGAGTAGGGGGAGGTAGGATTAGGACAGTTGTGAAAGCCTGGGAGTAGGGGGAGGGTAGGATTAGGACAGTTGTGAAAACCTGGAGTAGGGGGAGGGTAGGATTAGGACAGTTGTGAAAACCTGGGAGTAGGGGGAGGGTAGGATTAGGACAGTTGTGAAAGCCTGGGAGTAGGGGAGGGTAGGATTAGGATAGTTGTGAAAACCTGGGAATAAGGGAAGGGTAGGATTAGGACAGTTGTGAAAACCTGGGAGTAGGGGAAGGGTAGGATTAGGACAGTTGTGAAAGCCTGGAGTAGGGGGAGGGTAGGATAGGACAGTTGTGAAAGCCTGGAGTAGGGGGAGGGTAGGATTAGGACAGTTGTGAAAACCTGGGAGTAGGGGGAGGGTAGGATTAGGACAGTTGTGAAAGCCTGGGAGTAGGGGGAGGGTAGGATTAGTACAGTTGTAAAAGCCTGGGAGTAGGGGTAGGGTAGGATTAGCACAGTTGTAAACGCCCATGGGAGTAGGGGGAGGGTAGGATTAGTACAGTTGTGAAAGCCTGGGAGTAGGGGGAGGGTAGGATTAGGACAGTTGTAAAAACCTGGGAGTAGGGGTAGGGTAGGATTAGGACAGTTGTGAAAGCCTGGGTGTAGGGGGAGGGGAGGATTAGGACAGTTGTAAAAGCCTGGGAGTAGGGGGAGGGTAGGATTAGGACAGTTGTGAAAACCTGGGAGTAGGGGGAGGGTAGGATTAGGACAGTTGTGGAAACCTGGGAGTAGGGGTAGGGTAAGGATTAGGACAGTTGTGAAAACCTGGGAGTAGGGGGAGGGTAGGATTAGGAGTTGTAGCCTGGGATAGGATTCGGATTAGGACAGTTGTGAAAGCTGGGAGTAGGGGAGGGTAGGATTAGGACAGTTGTGAAAGCCTGGGAGTAGGGGGAGGGTAGGATTAGGACAGTGTGAAAGCCTGGGAGTAGGGGTAGGGTAGGATTAGGACAGTTGTGGAAACCTGGAGTAGGGGGAGGGTAGGATTAGGACAGTTTGAAAGCCTGGGAGTAGGGGGTAGGGTAGGATTAGGACAGTTGTGAAACCTGGGAGTAGGGGGAGGGTAGGATTAGGACAGTTGTGAAAACCTGGGAGTAGGGGGAGGGTAGGATTAGGACAGTTGTGAAAGCCTGGGAGTAGGGGTAGGGTAGGATTAGGACAGTTGTGAAAGCCTGGGAGTAGGGGGAGGGTAGGATTAGTACAGTTGTAAAAGCCTGGGAGTAGGGGTAGGGTAGGATTAGCACAGTTGTAAACGCCCATGGGAGTAGGGGGAGGGTAGGATTAGTACAGTTGTGAAAGCCTGGGAGTAGGGGGAGGGTAGGATTAGGACAGTTGTAAAAACATGGGAGTAGGGGTAGGGTAGGATTAGGACCAGTTGTGAAAGCCTGGGTGTAGGGGGAGGGTAGGATTAGGACAGTTGTAAAAAGCCTGGGAGTAGGGTAGTTGTGAAACCTGGGAGTAGGGGAGGTTAGGATTAGGACAGTTGTAAAAGCCTGGGTGTAGGGGGAGGGTAGGATTAGGACAGTGTAAAAGCCTGGGTGTAGGGGGAGGGTTAGGATTAGGACAGTTGTAAAACCTGGGAGTAGGGGTTAGGGTAGGATTAGGACAGTTGTAAAAGCCTGGGAGTAGGGGGAGGTATAGGATTAGGACGTTGTAAACGCCTGGGAGTAGGGGGAGGGTAGGATTAGGACCGTTTGTGAGAAAACCTGGGAGTAGGGGGGAGGGTTAGGATTAGGACAGTTGTAAAAACCTGGGAGTAGGGGGGAGGTAGGATTAGGACAGTTGTGAAACCTGGGGAGTAGGGGGAGGGTAGGATAGTACAGTTGTAAAAGCCTGGGTGTAGGGGGAGGGTAGGATTAGGACAGTTGTGAAACCTGGGTGTAGGGGGAGGGTAGGATTAGGACAGTTGTGAAAGCCTGGGAGTAGGGGGAGGGAGGATTAGGACAGTTGTGAAACCTGGGTGTAGGGGGAGGGTTAGGATTAGGACAGTTGTTAAAAGCCTGGGAGTAGGGGGAGGGTTAGGACTAGGACAGTTGTGAAAACCTGGGAGTAGGGGGAGGGTAGGATTAGGACAGTTGTGAAAGCCTGGGAGTAGGGGGAGGGTAGGATTAGGACAGTTGTGAAAACCTGGGAGTAGGGGGAGGGTAGGATTAGGACAGTTGTGAAAGCCTGGGAGTAGGGGTAGGGTAGGATTAGGATAGTTGTAAAAGCCTGGGTGTAGGGGGAGGGTAGGATTAGGACAGTTGTGAAAACCTGGGAGTAGGGGGAGGGTAGGATTAGGACAGTTGTGAAACCTGGGAGTAGGGGAGGAGGTAGGATTAGGACAGTTGTGAAAGCCTGAGAGTAGGGGGAGGGTAGGATTAGGACAGTTGTAAAAGCCTGGGAGTAGGGGGAGGGTAGGATTAGGACAGTTGTGAAAGCCTGGGAGTAGGGGGAGGGTAGGATTAGGACAGTTGTGAAAGCCTGGGAGTAGGGGAAGGGGTAGGATTAGGACAGTTGTGAAAGCCTGGGAGTAGGGGGAGGGTAGGATTAGGACAGTTGTGAAAGCCTGGGAGTAGGGGGAGGGTAGGATTAGGACAGTTGTGAAAACCTGGGAGTAGGGGGAGGGTAGGATTAGGACAGTTGTGAAAACCTGGGGGACTCTCACCACTGAACTGTAAAAACCAGGTGGGGGTCTTTACCTTGTAAGAGGTATAGGACACACTGTACCCCCAGTTTACATTGTACCACATCACTCTGCTCACACAGCTCCACTATCTCAGACAGAAGGAGTTTCTTGTTCCCCAACCAAGTTAGATCCACCCCACCCTGGAGGTCTTCAAAGGCATCCTGACATGCCTCTATATCTGTTGCCTCTGTGGAAATATAAGGGTAAATATAATAGTGGAAATAAGTTGATATTAGTGAATCATCGGTCATGGTCACTTTGAGACCGTCTCAAAGTGTAATGTGTCTCAAAGTATAATGCGTGTCTCTCAAAGTGCTCAAATTGAATAACAAACATGAACAACTAACTACCTGAGTAGGAATATAACTCCGCAAGTTCATTCTCCAGGGCATCACATCCTGCGTACACAAAATCATAATCTGAACCCTCAAAGTTGAGTTCGGACTCCTTCCTGTTCCGCTGTGAGAGGTCCCTGATCCGTGAGGAGAGGGAGAGTCGGGAGACTTCTGTTTTCGACATAGAGCTACATGATATATTGTATATCTAATGGTGGGGTGTAGTTATTGCTTGCAGGATGGGAACACTCTCAGTTCTCTCCCTCTCTCTCTCTCTCTCTCTCTCCCTCTCATTCTCTTTCTTTCTCTCTCTCACCCCCCCCCTCTCTCTCTCTCTCACCCCCTCTCTCTCACTCCTCGTCACCTTTTCGCGCTCTTTAAAACCACTAACCAAGTTTAACAAGATATTTTGGGTTAAAAATAGCATCAATGCCAAAATTTGAAATAATTTAACTGCGTGGAGGAAAAGAGAGAGAGAGAGTGTGTGAGAGAGAGAGAGAGAGAGAGAGAGAGAGAGAGAGAGAGAGAGAGAGAGAGAGAGAGATATGGGAGAGTGGGGAGAAAGAGAGAGAAAGAGAGAGAAAGAGAGAAAGAGAGAGAGAGAGAGAGAGAGAGACACGACACAACGTAAAGATAAAAAGCAAGTAGTTAGGAGTGACGCAAGTCAACCCACGATGGGGGGAGAGCAATTCGAATTTAAGTGAGACTATATTGCTTCAGAAACCATCGACCCAGTTCTGCAGAATTGCCACGGTTAATATAGCTCGGTAAGACTAGCACTGAAACTTCTTAAAAACGTGGTGAGTATGAACCACGTCCAGAACAGATAATAATCCTCATTTCCTCTTGTGTGATATTTTCAGTATGTCTCGTTTCAAACCTTCCTCACTACTCCAAACCACCTCACAATCCAAAACCCCGGAACTTTTAACCAGTTCAGTGAAGTCCAACACGCCCCCTCCAACCCCAAAATAGTGCCGTTTGGCGGCGAAATATGCCACGCCCACATCTCGATCAAGATGTTGCAGGAGGAGTTGTAGGATCTTATTCTGGGACTCAGTGTTGTAAATAGTCTCCGAACTGAGGATCAAATCGTAGGTTTGATGAAGAAGTGGCGATATTTCCGACCAGTCACCACTGATAAACCTTACATTTTCACCAGTGCCACTAGATTCCATATCATAGCAGTTTTTATGGAAGTTTGGTATTGTAAACCCCTTTATGACGTCACTGTTAAAGTCCTGGAAGTCCAACTGGCAACCAGGATAGATCCTCCTAGCAACGCATCCTAGCAACCCACACCCACACCCCAGATCTAGGACTCTTGTTGGGGTGTTGGGTTTGTTATCGTTGAGGTATCTTATGAGGTCAATAGTACACTCCCACACCACAAAACCTCCCTCATACACCCCTGCATCTAGGTCGGAGTTGCCGGTGTTGTAGGGTAATGATGATAGGTATGAGAGGGAACCACCGTCAACAGTTAGGTCAGTCCACTTTTGGAAAAGTGTAACTACACAAGATGGGTCGTAGGGTATTAACTTGGCATCTGGTAAACAGGCAGGGAGAGGTGATGGTTGTTTTGATGAAGGAGTAATTGTAGAACTGGCGTTGTCGGAGAGATTTTCCTTTTCTGGATAAAAATTAAATCGAAACGCCATTAGCACTCTAGAGCTAGAGAGGGAAATGTTTAAAGGTTATTTTGGGAAATTCGGAAACAAGAAGTAAAACGTTATTTTAAAAACAGAAAAAATAAAACATTTTCTCACACAGCTCTCGCAACGGAGAGTAATACAATGTATTAGCAGTGAGACACTTTCTCTGATATATGTAAGCAGTATAAGAATAATACGCACACTGCAATGTATTTAGGGCAAAAGTTTACAGACAGCAATATCCTATATTTTTAAAGAAAATCAAACAAGTCACAACATTTTATCTTCATGCTATACCTGTTAAGTTAGTTAACAAGACGAAAGAGACAACGGTAGTACTAAAAGAAAAAAGGCCAATAATTTAGTACTCTTATTCACAAAGATGACAAAGATTTATCATCTCACTCTCAAAACATGTGACTGTTGCTTCATAAAACCAACATTCCGAAGTGCTCCTTCATAAAACCAACACTCCGAAGTGCTCCTTCATAAAACCAACACTCCGAAGTGCTCCTTCATAAAACCAACACTCCGAAGTGCTCCTTCATAAAACCAACACTCCGAAGTGCTCCTTCATAAAACCAACACTCCGAAGTGCTCCTTCATAAAACCAACACTCCGAAGTGCTCCTTCATGAAACCAACACTCCGAAGTGCTCCTTCATAAAACCAACATTCCGAAGTGCTCCTTCATAAAACCAACACTCCGAAGTGCTCCTTCATAAAACCAACACTCCGAAGTGCTCCTTCATAAAACCAACACTCCGAAGTGCTCCTTCATGAAACCAACACTCCGAAGTGCTCCTTCATAAAACCAACACTCCGAAGTGCTCCTTCATAAAACCAACACTCCGAAGTGCTCCTTCATAAAACCAACAATCTGAAGTGCTCCTTCATAAAACCAACACTCCGAAGTGCTCCTTCATAAAACCAACACTCCGAAGTGCTCCTTCATAAAACCAACACTCCGAAGTGCTCCTTCATAAAACCAACACTCCGAAGTGCTCCTTCATAAAACCAACACTCCGAAGTGCTCCTTCATAAAACCAACACTCCGAAGTGCTCCTTCATAAAACCAACACTCCGAAGTGCTCCTTCATGAAACCAACACTCCGAAGTGCTCCTTCATAAAACCAACACTCCGAAGTGCTCCTTCATAAAACCAACACTCCGAAGTGCTCCTTCATAAAACCAACACTCCGAAGTGCTCCTTCATAAAACCAACACTCCGAAGTGCTCCTTCATAAAACCAAGATTCTGAAGTGCTCCTTCATAAAACCAACTCATCATCTTCCTCAAACTCCACCATCATATCTCGGTTAAAATATGGTCCAATTTCCTTCAGGTAAATAAGGACACCCTGGGGGCCACCCTGTACCACATGAGCGGGTATATCATAAAGTGGGCAATGTTCCAAGTTCAGGTAGTTCAACAGGAAACACCTGATAATCTCGACAGGTAACATGTTCAGGAATGTATTGGATGCCAGATTCAGCCGCTGTAAACTCCGCAACTCCCCTATCTCACTGGGTAGGGTCCGGAGATTATTTTCACTGAGATTCAAGTCCCACAGGTTGGAGAGGTAACCTATCTCAGGAGGCAGTGCTGCAAGTTGGTTATCTTTCAAATTCAGCCTCTCCAGTAGGGACATGTACTCAATTTCCATTGGTATTGATTTCAGGCTGTTACTCTCTATATCCAGTACCCGGACCTTTGTTAGGCCTCCTATCGTAACAGGTAAACTCTCTATCGCATTAAAGCTGAGACACAGTGTCTCTAGCTCAGTGAGGTGGCCAATATCATCCGGGAGAGAGGTTAGAGAGTTGTTAGAGATGTTCAACTCCACAATTCCACTCCAGCTCTCCAGATCAAATGGGAGCATCTGAAGGGCCATGTTAGACAGGTTCAACTTGATAAGTTTGGGGGCCTTCTTGAAGATCCCATGTGGTATAATCCGGATCTTATTCCCCTGGAGATTCAGAACTTGGATGTTCTTATAACAATCGGGGGACGTGGAGGGGACAGCTGTGAATTCGTTTCGGGATATTGAAAACGATGTGATCTGGGATAACTTTTGTAGAAGGTGCACCGGCACTGAACTGAGTTTATTTTCACTGAGTACTAGATCTGAGAGGAGAGTACACTGAGTAATACTCTCTGGGAGTGATACTAGTTTATTACCAGACAGATTCAACCGGCACAATCTCTTTAAATCCCCAATTCTCAGGGGTATCTCTGTTAGTTTATTGTATTTCAACACCAACTGAGACATGCTCCTGCAACACACAATCGTTAGTGGGAGCTCAGTCAGGTGATTCTTTGCACAGTCCAGTAGATCAAGGTTAGATAGATCACCGATGGTGTCAGGTAGAGATGTGATCCTGTTGTCATTGAGGGTTAGAGATCGCAGCTCACTCAGGCAGCCTATCTCTGGAGCTATGGAAGTGAGTTTGTTGAAGTTTAGAAAGAGTTTTCGGAGGGAAGTTATTCGGTAGATCACAGCCGGAATATCAGTTAGCTTGTTGTGCCTGCAAAGGAATTGTTTTAGTTTAAAATTACTTTTTTGTCTTTAAAACCCTCATCAATAAATTTGAGAATAATAATTCAGCTATAATGAATGAGATCTGATCAGGACTAAAAATATCTGGCGAGGGCCGGAATCAAACCGATTATTCAACTTATTTACTGTACAATGTACAAATTGTGCATTGTACATTGTACAGTAAATAAGTACATTGTACATTGTACAATGTACATACCTCAGGTCTAGGACCTCCAGTTTTCGAAGTTGAGCCATCTCAGCGGGAAGGTCTGTTATGTTATTTTCTGCCGCTCCTATCGTCCTTAAATTACACAGCCTGAAAGGGTTTAGTAACATTAAAACATTAACACTGTTTAGTTCAGTAATATTAAAACAGTTTAGGGGCGCTTTAAATGGCGACGTAACACGGAGACTTAACTACAGTCGGACCCCGATTTAACGGCACCCTTGGGGGAAAGGGTTTTGTCCGTTAAATCGGGGTGTCCGCTAAATCGGGGTCAAATACTGTTAATTTTCTATATCGGGGGAAGATTATGGTGCCGTTAAATCGGGGTGCCGCTAAATCGGGGGCCGTTAAATCGGGGTCCGACTGTAATATATTTTCCCAGCATATTAATTCCTATCACTTTGCCTATATATAATATCGAGAACTCTCAGACGAAGGGGGGTTGCCATGGTGACAGGTTACCATGGTGACAAGCGAAGAGTTCTGTCAAGAGTTGACAAGAGGGAGTTATTAGTCTTAATTTGGTTCTCTCTACCTGTATTACACATTTAAATATCTCTATCAGAAAGACCAAGATCAGATAAGGGGGAACCCAGTATCCCAAGACCCAGGTTCCTAAACAAACAAACAAACAAACAAACAAACAAACAAACAAACAAACAAACAAACAAACAAACAAACAAACCTGTATATCTCGGCGGGGAAAGTGGACAACTTGTTCTTATAGACAAACATCTCGGTGATGTTTTTGAAGTGTAGGGTGGCTGAGGGAAGTTCACGAAGCACCAGGTTACTCAAATCTAAACCTGCAATTGGGGGAGGGGGATTACTGAGGGAAGCTCTAAACCTGCAATTGGAGAGGGGGATTACTTGTTTAGTTATTACTAACTTCATAGTTCATAGAGAGGGGGATTACTAATAGCACGGGGAGGATCCAAAAAATCACACTGTGTGAATCACAAAGGTTATCACACTGTGTGGTTACTATGCGATGTGGTTACTGTGTGAATCACACATTCAGTGAATCACACACTCAGTGAATCACACACTGTGTGATTGACACTGTGTATTTATAGGTGACCCACTTCTCTGGCCACTACAACTCTGGCTACTACAATTCTGGCTACTACAACTCTGGCTAGTAGCCACAGTTGTACACAACTCTGGCTACTAGGAGTGCATCTCTGGCTACCAAACGACCCCGCCTATGTATGCAACAGAACACCGACTCATTAGGTGATAGGTAGCTAGGTACACACTACACGCATTAATATACACGAGTTAGGTAATAGGTTATTGGTTTGCTGGATAAAGTGCTCTGTACTGATAAGTTGAGAACATGGTGATTGCTTCCAGGCCAACCCCAAGGAATCGAATCCCGCCACTACAGCAACCTCCGCACCTAACAACACCAAGAGCTCTGACAACAACAGCGGAAAGACCGAGACCCGCTGTCGGCCGTCTACTAAGATAGTAAACGTGGACAGCGGATACTCGCCAGAAACGGAGACTCAGATCGAACTCATCAGCCGTAAACCTGACATCGTTTCACCCGAGCTATTCAAGAAAAACATAGTTTTCGGGGATCAAGTTAACCTCAGATAATTTTCCAACCTTTAGGTGTAGAGGTCTGAAACTTCTTTTAAGTTGACCTTGTAACTAGATCTATCATTCAGTACTAAATTTAGCTTCTCAGCAATTGTGGTTCATGAATAAATGAGGATAACATTGAATTTTGGACAAAAGTTAACCTCACTTTTCTCCAAGACGGTGCAAAAAAATCGATTCTGAGCACATCATCTGGTCCGGCTCTTCGAGCCAGACCAGAGACCGAAAGTGACTTTTTATACCCCGGACCCCCCCTCTGGCCTTAATTCGGTGCGGGTACACAAGTTACTAAGCCAGGCGCCCCGGCAATCTTGATAATCTGAGACCACCGTTCGATCTATACCCAGTTGTCCGGAATGAATAAATGTATGGACTGGGGTCCACTGATTCAACTACTCCACTTTCATGTACTCCCACTCCTTCTTCGCCGACGCCCGACAGGAAGTAGTTCCACATGGAACAGCGAGCAGCATCTCTCCCCGTATCCTTCACCAGTTTCCTCGGTCCCCTACCTCTGAACCCTCGCCTGGAAGCTGATCTAGTCAGGCTGTCCGCTACCTGACCCCGAGACCCAACCTCCATTGCTATGTTGAAACACTTCCAACCATTAGCAGGACAAATAAGCTGATCCCACCAGTTCACCGTCTTTATCTCTCGCGAGAATTCAATATAAGATCAGGCCTGCTTTGGTCTCAGGGATAGAATGAAGCCAACCATTCTCTCCCCCATATCGTACAGGCTTCTCCAGCTGACTGTCAGGCCAATGCTTTGACCACAGTTCTCATGCGAGAAACGAAAATGGGTCAAGCCAATACTCTGACAGCCAGCTGAACACATGAATCCCATCGGGACCACATCCTCTCTCCAAGCCAACCACATCTGACTGAACGTCTATTGTCTAATTGCATGGTCTCTACTGCAGTCCTCTCTTGGTATAACCTCTTAAGAACTCTGTCGATCACAGCACCTATCGTCTCACTGTCCGACACCTTCTCCCAAGGATACGTCCCTGACAACGATATAATAACGTGTAATACGGCGTTATATTTCTTCTATAAGCGGGACTTCGTAATAGCCAGAGTTGCACCCCTAGTAGCCAGAGTTGTATACAACTGTGGCTACTAGCCAGAGTTGTAATAGCCAGAGTTATAGTAGCCAGAGTTGTACTACAACTGTTGTAGTGGCCAGAGAAGTGGGTAATCGTATTTATACCTGTCAGTTGCCCTTCTTTACATCGTTCTAACCGCCTTGACAGCTCAGATCGGATATCAGACTTACTAAGGAGGAGAGGATGCTAATTAAAGCAAGGGAAACTAATTAGCTAATTAAAAATTGGAGCTATTTATCAACTAATTGAAATATACAAATATTTTATCGACATGAAGTAGAAGCAAGTATACAGTTAGCCCTACTTGAATGAAGGGGTCTTCTTGACAGTAGGGGCCTTCTTGAATCCAGGTACCGGGAAGAACTTGACATGCTTAGACGACATGATACTACAGCTGGTACACTACTGGTAGTGGTAGTGGTACTGCTGGTGGGAGGTACTGGATCGGAGCTGTGAGTGGTAGTGGTACTACTGGTACACTTCTCCACTCTGGTACACTATACTGCAGCTGCTGGATAGTGGAGCTGGTACTGCTGGATAGTGGAGCTGGTACACTGAGGTACTACGGAGAGTGAAGCATACCTTGCTAAAATAGGGGAGAAGAGGGAGGTTTAGATTGGGGTACCACACAGGGGTCACTACAGAGGGAAGATGGGTTTAGATTGGGGTACCACACAGGGGTCACTACAGAGAGAAGAGGGCCACTACAGAAGTATAGGGAAGTATGGGGAAGAGGGAGGCTAAGATTGGGGTTAGGGCCACTACAGAAGTACAGGGAATAGCACAGAGCTAAAGAAGTCAAAATGAGACTTATTATACAGCATGTGTGCGTGATGGGGAGGAGATAGAATGCGAGACTAAAAGTTGATAGGTTGACTGTTGAGAGTGATAGTTTATGGGCCGTGAGAGAGAGAGAGAGAGAGAGAGAGAGAGAGAGAGAGAGAGAGAGAGAGAGAGAGAGAGAGAGAAGAGAGAGAGAGAGAGAGAGAGAGACACAGAGGGTTGGTGATAGAGAAAGCGAGACAGTTTATAGTGGCCTGAGACATAAAACAGGGAGGGAGGTCCTGACGTCAAATATTTGTCTCGGGTGATCTTCAGAATATATAACTGATAGAATTGCAATACATAGGGAGACGTAGGGAGATGGATTGAGGGAATGAAAAAGAAATGAAAAGGGGAAAATGAGTTAGAGAAAGGGGAGATGTAAAGAGAGAGGGATAAAATTCAGGGAGTTAATTCAGGGAGTTATATATGGGCATTGCATGCGAAAATAAAACGCAGAATTTCAAACGAGAAAAATGCTAAACAGACTTATCAATTGACGCGCTGGAAACACACTATCACGCGTGTCAAAACTGACTGCGTCTCAATCCATTCAATTGCAGCTCCTAAAAATCAGAAAACTCCCAAAAATAATCCTTTTTTGGGGGGGGGTCCAGCCCTAAAAAAAGCTAAGCTAACGGCCAAAATCAGGGTACCTTTAGCTTTTTTTAGCCTTTTTTTAGCTTTTTTTTAGCTTTTTTTAGCTTTTTTTTAGCTTTTTTTAGCTTTTTTTAGCTTTTTTTAGCTTTATTTAGCTTTATTTAGCTTTTTTTAGCTTTTTTAAGGCTAAAAAAGCTAAAAAAAGCTAAAAAAAGCTAAAATTGAGTTTTTAGTGGATTCATATAGGTTCGAATCCCGCTGACGCCAAATTTTTTAAACTTTTATTATAACGTTTTATAACGTTTTTTGAACTTTTTTAAAACTATTTTTATCAAATTTGAATAATATTTTTATCGAAAAAATGTCTCCAGAAAATGGCAGTAGGGGTGGATACAGAAATTGCTATGTATGGACATAAACGGTAGATTATGGTAAAAAATGTGCAGGAGATGAACAAATGCAGTCAATAGACGTCCGGAAGGATGAAAATTTAATGGAAAAGTGTCAAGATGAATGCTGAAAAAACATAAAAAGTAGGGCTAAAAAAAGCTAAAAAAAGCTAAAAAAAGCTAAAATAAAAAACGCTATCGACCAAAATCAGGGTACCTTTAGCTTTTTTTAGGGCTGGACCCCCCCCTTTTTTACAAAAAGGCACAACTTGTTTTAAATGAAGCTAAAACTTGTTGAGTAAACAAGCTAAATCAGCTTTCTAAACACAACTCTCCAGTTTCCATGCCCACTTTATCATTAGTTCACACCGTATTATATACAGACAGAGAATATATATATATATTGAGTTTTGTAGGTAGTTGCAATACAAAAACTATAAAACCCTCAGTTACAAAAATATACATGAAATAAAACAATGCACCATGCCATCTTGTCAGATATATATGTTAGTTTCTACTAGAGATCCAAGTTAAATTATATACAGGGTGTTCACTATATTACAGATCAAACGAGCTTGTAAAGGTTTATTATGAACACCCTGTATAATTTATTATTAGTTTCTACTACTAGTCACCTTTTAACAATGTCAGTTAAATTATATATATCAACTGTCAAACGCGGGGTTATCTTTGATATACTGGATACCCCAACAAGAGGGAGCATGTCAATACTTGACAATAGAGCAAGATCAAGATATTAAAGCCATATATAACATATGGACTGGCAGCGATTAAATTCCTAGTGATAAAGATGTGTTGACACATGTATGGTATAGTAACAGTTGTGCTTCGTCATATTGGCCGGCCGCACAGCGCCGTTCACAACACGGTCCACTACGTCCATTCAGTGTTAGCGGACTACGTCTGAGACGTTGTGGATTACGTCGTAGACAAAGGCGGGTTGGCCAATATGACGGAGCACTACTGTAACGTCAGATTTTACACAAGACCCCCAATTAAATAACATGCTGAAACCTGGTCTGTCATGCAGAGGGAGAGGGGAGGGGATAGAGAGATAGGGACAGAGAGATAGGGGAGGGGACAGAGAGGGAGGGGAGGGACAGAGAGATAGGGGCAGAGAGATAGGGGAGGGGACAGAGAGATAGGGGACAGAGAGGGATGGGAGGTGACAGAGAGATAGGGGCAGAGAGATAGGGGAGGGGACAGAGAGATAGCGGGGACAGAAAGATAGGGATTACTTACTTCAGTTACTTCGAAAGTTTTAGTAGATTAGGGGGGACAGAGAGATGGGAGGAGACAGAGAGATATGGGGGGACAGAGAGATAGGGGAGGTGGCAGAGAGATATGGGGGGACAGAGAGATAGGGGAGGTGGCAGAGAGATATGGGAGGGACAGAGAGCGAGAGATCGGGGATGGACAGAGAGATAGGGGCAGGGAGATAGGAGGGGACAGAGAGATATTGGCAGAGAGATCGGATGGGGGGACAGAGATATGGGGCAGAGAGATAGGGGGCAGAGAGATAGGGGGGGGGAGGGCTAAAACAACAAAAACAACAACATCCCCGTACACACAAATACGTCACACACAAACAAACAAACACACAAACAGACACAGACACAAACACAACGACAACTAAGTGTGGTAGGGGCTAATTGAAGTGAGGTAATAAAGAACATTCTGTGGTCCACCCTGGACAAACTCACTGGGAATCTCATACAGCGGACAATTCTCAATATTCAAATAGTTCAACTCCGAACACATGGTCAACTTGACAGGTAGGTTCTGGAGCAGTGAATTATTGTTAATTAACAACTTTTTTAGTTTCCCCAAATGTCCAATTTCCTCCGGTAGAAGTTTCAGACAGTTCTCACTGACATTCAGTTCACCAAGCCGATACAGAGATCCGATTTGTGGGGGAATAGAACCCAACATGTTGCTTTGTAAGTTCAACTTTCTCCAGTTCCAACAGATACCCAATCTCAGGGGGTAGAGTTCTGAGTTGGTTTCCATCACACTCCAACACCTTCAGTTTCCTAAGGTGCCCAATACCCTTAGGCAGAAACTCCAACTGATTGTGGCTAAGGGTCAGATGAGCGAGCTCTCTCAAACACTGAATGTCCTCGGGGATGCTCTTTAGTTGATTATACGCCAGGTTTAACTCCACTAACGTCACCCATTCGCCCATGTCAAAGGGGAGGTTTGTTAGACCGATGTCGTTAAGGTTTAGTTTGACGAGGTTTTTAGCGAGGCTGAACACCCCGTATGGGATTATGTTGATCTTATTCTTCTCCAGATTGATGTTTGTGATGTTCTTGAAACTGTTCGGACCTGCATGGGGGTGATTGTTACTAGAATGGGGGCTAATTATTGGGAAAAGTTGGGAGATAGGATCAAACAAGGGAATGAAAGAGGTAAAACATAGGTTATCAACTTTCAATTTCCTAGATTTATCACAACTTGGATCTGTTAAATATCCTACTAACCACAACTTTAACTGCCACAATTTAAATTTAAATCTGCTAAATCTCTCACTAACCATCTGAGGGGATGCTGGGGAATGAGTTTCGAGACAACTCAATACTATCCAGTAGAGTTAGTGACGTCAGAAGACCTTTAGGAAGGGTTGTTAGTCTGTTCTCATCCAACACCAGGTCCTTGAGTTTCACACACGCACAAATACTTGCAGGAAGGGATATCAACTTGTTCCCCATCACATTTAGCCGCACCTGTATAACACTCTGATTAGTTCTCAGGAGACTGATCTAACTGTATGACATTCCTTTGGTTAGTTCTAAACACGTAGTTTGTAGAACTAGAAACAATAAATATATTTTAGAAATACAATATACAAACTCGAATCAAATCGTAGCCTGAAAAAACTACTTACAAGATTTTTAAGTTTTCCCAAGCCCTCTGGTAGTGTTTCAAGCTTGTTGTATTTCACCACTAACTGGGACAATTGGGTGCACTGAACTATACTATTTGGTAACACCTGAAACGCACGGAATACAATATTAGCAAACATTGCAATACAATATTACAATACAATATTACATATTATTCCAACCGGGGGTTTTCCGTTTAAAGTCTAGGACAAGTGTACATTTTGTGTGTACAATATTGTGTACAGTACTCACTGTTAGTTGGTTTTTAGCAACATCTAGTAATTCCAGACACCGCAGCTCTCCGATGCTCTCCGGCAATGTCTCCAATTTGTTCTCAATTAAAATCAGAGATTTTAAATTCCGTAACTTCCCCAAATCTTCGACACAGCTGGTTAGCTTATTATAACTGATCATCAACTTTTTTAGGGATTCCAGTTCGTAGATGACAGGCGGAACAGCCGTTAGTTTACTGTGACGCAGATCTATAATTTCAACCTGGAATTATAAAACTTTAGGGAATTGTAAAGATTGTAGGAGTTGTAGGAGTTGTAGGGATAAAATGCAGAGGGTTATACAAATTACTAAACTTGAGAAAACCCCGGTATGTATACTACCGCGGCTGACTAATAAAACCAAGTGGCAGCCTTGTTCGACCCTCTCTCCAAATGTAAAGAAGGGTTAGAACAAAGCAAGTCACCTCACCAGGAACCGACAGAATCAGGAAATACTGGTCACTGATTGGCTGATAACCAGTCACGTGACCTAAATAACGAGTTCTGATTGGTTGTTTACTTGTGTCGTTCGGTTCCTGAAAAAAGGCACAGTATCCTCACCTTCTTCAAATTCTTCATCTCCCCGGGTAGGGTGGTGAATGAGTTCTCACTTGCCAGAATGGTGGTCAGATTGGACAACTTGGCTATCTCAGGGGGCAGGGTACTGAGCTTGTTCTTATAGATGCAGAGAGTTGTTAGGTTGGCTAGCCCCGAGATGGTCGGAGGGATCTCTGTGAGAGAGAGATCCATCAGCTCAATCCTGGGAGAGAGAGAAGGTTTTATGAAGGAGCAGGACGACGAAGTTAATTTCCTTAAATTCAATTTGTCACGAATAGGTAATTCAAAGAGAGTGAGAAAGGAATAGAGTCAACTTGTCAATGACAACCATTCACCAAATTTCCATTTGTCTCTCACACATTTCAGAATTCTTGAAGAAAAGATAATCATTTTGAATAGAAAACGAGATGTTTTCTATTAGTTTTCATAGATCAACTCCAATTATATACCTGGCATCCCCGGCTGATTTGCATTTATCAATCCTCCTCTGAACCTCCCTAGTCTGGGCACTGTCCTGCTTCCTAGAGGGTCGCAGGGATGGCCCCGAGACAAATGTCACGTGCTTACTACTCTCTTTCATCATGTCATAGTTTCACGACATTTCACTAGGGTTGGAATGGGGTTGGAATTGTTGTGAGACAGGGAAAAACTGGAATTCCATATTACTTTTCAGGAAAATTTCACTCTCACAAGTCACAATAAAGAAGTGAAGCGACTATCTCGAAAGGGGCGTTCTTTCTAAATGAAGAGTCGGTATAAAACGAAGCTACAGTTTTAAAAAACTACCAGATTCAATAAAAATTTCAATAAATTAACAGCTAAAAACTGAGAAAATAAATCACCATCTCACTTGTCTGACTTGAAAACCTTTTTTGCAAAAGTCCTTGCAACTAGAAGGGGGAAGACAAGTGTTGCCTCTGCGTATATCTTAACCGGTGTTTTAGCGTCTTTTCTGATTTTACCCCAACTAACAGCTTCATCCGGAGTTGCCCCCGCATCACTGCCATCAAAGGGTTGAGCGGTGTTGATGTAGACTGTAAAATCAGCGCCATTACGCATCAGGTTAGCATTAGCTATATGATGTTTTATCACTCCTCCTCCTAGGATTAACATCCCAGATTTCTGGGCTGCTGTAGCAGTCCTGTTAATCAATCTAATGTCCTGAACCAGGTCCATAATCAGACCCGGACTCTTGTACGAGTGGAAATACATAGCATCACCAATGGCACCATCTGTTATCGCAGGACAGAAGATAGGGATGTTATTCTTCCACGCCCAGTACAGGACACTGTCTGGGTGGTTTATTCGCTGTCCAAGGAGGGATATCATCTTGCTTGGTGACCAAATTGTACCATTTTCCTTCTGCTCAGCCAGCATGTCTTCTAGAATAGGATGGACAAATGTTTCGAGTGATATGTAAGTTTGATTTGGCACGATAAGATTCCCAATCCTGTTCCATCCCTTATCCCTCAACACCGATCCTTTCAGCTCAAAATCTCCAATTTGATGAGGAGCAATGCATTTCATGAGATCTTCCTCAATAGCACCACATGTCGTTACCAGGACATCAACAAGATTTTCCTTAACTAGAAATTTAATTGTCTCCCGGACACCGCTAGATATCATATTTGACGTGAACCCAAGAAAGATTGTACAACCCCGAGCAGGGCGGAGATCAGGATACTGCTCTCCCCTGTAGTCCTCATCACGTGCGTCAAGCATGTCATTCACCATGGTAACAGCATCTCCAAAATTAGTGGCTTGGAACCCCGTTGTAGCGTAGGAGTCGAGGAGTTTGTCGTAGTCGATTCCATCGGAGAAGTCGTAACCCTTGACAGGGGTGCCATCATATTCTTCTGATCCCTGAAAAACTGCATCCGCACCTTTGCTTTCCAATGTTGACATGGCCTATTGAAAGTTGAAACTTTGGAACTTAAAATGTACATGTGTAAAGTCAGTTTTCAATTTTCAAAAACAATTTTCCCGGTTCAGTGATAGAAAAACAGGATTTAACGGCTGTTAAAGACTTCTCCGTCTCAGGTGATATACTGTATACTGCATCAGTGGCCGTTACTGGGCGTCTGCAGCGCATAAGCGACCTTGGAAATGTTCGGGTCGAGCACAGCATGACCTGTTTTTATCAATCACAGCGCAGGATAGGTCCATTCTCCAGTGCACGGGCATTCGTGGTTGGTCAAAACAGGTCAAACTTGCTCATGGCTTTGGCATATGCTACAGGCCTTTCTACGTGTTGCGAAATCGCGAGCATGATTCATGGGGGGACCGGGGACCGCAGCACACTCGAAGTTGCAAAGGGGAACCCGATTTTTTGGCCTATGCTACAGGCCCTAGAAGCCGTGGAAAACGCGCGCACTTGGGGTCTGCAGCGCATGCCAACCCGATTTTCTGAGTTGACATTTTTAAGTTTTTAAATTAAAAAAAAATCAATCGACTCGCGCGGCGTTATTTCGATTAGAGTACGCTGCAAAATTTGTGCGCAGGCTGCAATCTTGGCAAAAACGCTGCCCAAATTGCCGCCGCGCGGTGCGGAAGAGCAATAAATTTAATTCGTCCGAACTTTTTTAAAAATCAAATTTTTGAAACTACCCCTAAATTTTCCTGAAATTTCAGATGTCTGACTTCTGGTTCCTGATAAGATAGAGACCTCAAATTTGGAGGGTATGAAGAAATCTACATGATCTTCCTAACCTCAAAATTTGAAGTCTCTATCTTATCAGGGTGTGGAGCAGGGGCTATGATCTGTAATACAAAAAGGGGCGGCCAGACGCCAGTTTAAAAAAGTCTGATTTTAACTTGATGTGGGAGAAATATCCTTGAAAACTAAAAAAGCTTCGTCCTTCGAGGCGTCCAGCTTACAATCGCACCCACTTGAACTGTAAACCGATATGAAGTGAAGGTACTTTTAGAGGGCAGCATTTGATTGATGTCAATTGATGTCAATCGTGCAGATCATTCAGATTTAATGATAATAACAAGTGTGGCTCTAGGTGGCAGGTGCGTACCAAACTCTATTCAACTGCCATTTTCGTCAAAAATTTAACCTCAAACTTATCCTTAAAAATGATTATTCCGTCTGGTCCCTGAAGTGACTTTTAAGACCCCTCTGGCGCCAACAAAGGGCATTAATTTAATCTGATAACTAATATATTACTTTATGTACTGATTAACTATGTGTTTAACATCAATCTGTAGGACCTGAGTATGTCAGTCCTAGTGTGTCATGTGTGATTGCAGTGTGAGTGAATGTGTGAACTGTGTGATTGTTGCCGTATGAGTTTGTTTATCATTTAATGTAGGAGATTTTTTTACCTTCTTTTATCTTTACCCACAAAACAGTCGACTTGTTTAGAACTTTGTTCTGCCACTATGGGAATACCGGATAGGACTTGGAGGAACTTGAGTTGACATGTGGTGTTGGGTGTAACACACATGAGGTGCAGTGACACGGGATATATTGTGTAGTGTGAGCCTGGGACCACGGGAGAAGGTCAGGGTTACAGATAGGCCCGACGAGACACTCACAAATCAAATAGGTGAGTGCATGGTAATACCATTAACATTGATGTTGCTGAACCTTCAATGGCAGTCCGCAGCACGAGTATAGCATAGGGCGGGTAGTCAAATATAGGAAGAAGATAATAAATAATGTTGTTATGTTGGCGTTTTTCCTTGCTACTACCCATTTACTGTGCAGAACGAGACAAGAAACGTCAATAAAGTGCGATTTTTAATAAAGCGAACCGCTTGCGTGCAAATCAGACTATCAGAGCATTTCATGCACATCACACGTCACGCGCTACCAATTTCAATTCAAAACTTCATTTCGCGCGCCCCCGGTTCGCTTTCTTAAAAATCGGACTTTAGTAACTTGTAGTAGTACGGTCGTGTTATTTATTGGGTATGATACCCCCTCTTCTTGATCATTCACGAGTGGAAAATGCATGCCGAAATGGCTCCCAAAACTACAGGGATGACATTCTATCGGGAAGAAGAGCGGGGCGGTGTAAAAGCTACTCTACCAAAGCTATATACGGAGGCACAGGACTCCGTGCAATCGCTTAGAGATGAATCATTCAATATGAAAGCTGCTCAACTCTTCAACAGAACGCCAAAAATCGTACGACGATGTACAACTCTAGAAAGGTTAAAGATCGAACTGGGAAATATCCTTGAAACCATTCCTGACTACCCTCCTGTTAAAGGTTACTCCAGTCTTCGTAACAACTCGCTCGTCGCTCTGCTAAAGGAAGGCATATAGCAAAGCTCACTTCACAACCACTTCACGCGGATACATTAGTTGAGTGCATGGTATATTTTCATGTGTTATGTATACCGAAACTAATTTGTAAATCTTGTAAATCTTTTGTAAAAATCTTCTTCTCTCCCTCCTGTGCTGTCCTTTCTCACGTTTCCGTGTGCACGCTACATCTAGGTACACGGTGCCCAATGATATTCAGTTATTGAAAATTATCCTATCCCATTGTTTATCTATCCTCCCACTACTCAACAACCCGGTTATTGGGCATATGAATATTGAATAATATGTCGAATAATACGCCGAAGCTGAACGTCAAACTGCATCACAATTATTCCTAATTTTGCAGTCGTGGTATGAATTGGGGCACTCTCAGTGAGAGTCTCTCAGATCACTTTATTGTCATGATAGGTGAAGGGCTCCATAATGGGGATCTATCTTCCCTCATTGAGAAGCGTGTGAATTGTGAAAGATTCAGCAACTGCTTATAATCTCATGCTGGAATGTCTTCTCATATATTATTCTTACTGTGTGAGAGGCCGAGAGGGCTACCAACCCCTAATTAAAAGGAGCCGGAAAAAATGTTTATCAAGTCTCACTTGCTTTGTCCACACACAATCTAATCACTGAAAAGTAAAAAATTGTATTCTCATGAGATCATTGAATCATTGATCGCCAAAGGCAAGCTTCCCCTCGTACATGCCTGTACCGAGCATAGTTCTTGTCTTTACCAAGAAGTGTGTATCTTTCTGCTTGATAATTTTATCAAGATCCTTTTCTTCATGAGATATTTTGCAAAGTTACACTGTACACTGTACAGTGTGAACTGTGCAGTGTGCACTGTGCAGTAGTGAGCACGTTAACAGCTGCCTCAAGAATGCCTTGATATGCCTCAGCCCTCAATATCACTCAATATCCCTTCTGTTGGTTGATATAAATTGTTTGATTGGATAATGGATACTATTTCAAAATCCAATTGCTTTATATGCTACCTTAACCCCGTGAAAAGAATAGCTAGGAAGAGCTTTGCTTTGCTTTGTTACTATGTCTTGAATTGCTTTGTAAATATCCCTCTCTTTGATCTGCCAGCACTGAAAGACACTACCAAGACAGACCTGGACATTTAGTGAGCTGATATCAAGACATAACAGAAAACAGACGTATATAATGACGATTGACGGTACCGACTACCGTTCGAGTCAGGCACTCAGGCGCCTTCGGGGTGCGGTTAGGGGTGCATTGGACCAAACCAAACATGTCATAAAAAGTTAAAAATAACCAAGATTCTCCATTATTTTCAGAATTTAACCGATAAAGGTTGATATGGTACTTGTTTCGCCCAAAACATTTGTCTATGTCTTGATAACCCTCATTGTGGTCCTCCTCATTACTTCCAACGTTCATCGTGATAGAGAAATTGCAGTGTTGAGGAAAGAAATAGTAGCCGCTCATGATCAGTTTCAGCTTGAACGAGAGATGAGGGATATGATTCAAAACTCTAACGACCTAGACAGCAGCAGTGGTATCAGTTCTAATGATGTGCCAAAACCAGAGGAGGTGCCAGATAACCATGAAGCTGTCGAGGAAAAAAAACCAGAGGAGGTGCCAGATAACCATGAAGCTGTTGAGGCAGCCATCAATAAACGCATGAAGCACATCAGGGATGTTTGTAAAGCTAGGCACAACCCTAACTTTAACTTCTATTGGATGTTTCATTTTAAGGAGTACAAAATTACTTGGGCACCTGTCTTCAAAGCCTCCAGTACCAATTGGAAAAAATTCTTTGTTGATCACGTTCATCCAGATAAAGCAGCTAGAAACGACTATGGTATTGGTGCATTATGGAGTCATAACCTGAAATCGACGGAGAAAAGAAAAGCAGCAAACGGTCGACTACGGACATTTACTAGGGAACCAAGAGACAGCATAAGGTTCGCTATTGTTCGCCATCCTCTCTCCAGACTGGTTTCCCATTATAGGAAGACGGTGACGGAGAAGGGTGAATTGAACGCACTGCGGGACCTCTGGGTGAAACCCACTATCCTGCACTCTCGACAAGTTACTGACAAAAAGTTACACGAGGTATATAATCAGGAGCTGAACAAGTGGGTAACGGGTGAATGGGACCCAGATGAGAACAATCAAAACCCATATCTAACCCTGCCGACATTTCGTGAGTTTGTCAAATGGATCCTCTTTGCACGAAGCAAACGTGACAAAAAAGGTACGAATGATCACTGGAGGCCGGCGTCACAATTTATGGATACTTGTCAGAATAATATTGACATTGTGGTTAAACTTGAAAATGAAGTTGAGGAAGTGCCGTATTTGTTGAAACGCCTTAATCTATCAGAATACTTGGACTATTTTATGGGGAAGCACAATTCCTCAGGGAAAAAAGGAGGTGGAGGGGACGGAGGTGGAAGATCATATTGGGCAGTTGAGTGAAGATCAACAGAATCAACTAAATAAGATTTATGAACTAGATTATGAAATGTTTGAGTATTCTCCTGTGTATGTTACTCCTAAACGAAACTGAAATTATTCCTACTCGATTCGAGTTCTATTATTATTATTATTATCCATTTTTAATCATATTGTTGTCAATCCTTGCACGAAAGAGCAAATTGGAAAAAAGAAGTATGCTCTCTATTTAAAATCAACAGAGGGATTATCGGATGGATCATCGGTCATGAGCTATCTAAAAAATTTTATTAATTTAACAAGTTCTCGCATTGAGGCCAGATTTTCTTACTTTTAATCGGCTTCCTTTTTTAAATCTTTGATCATTTTTAGAACGATTGCGGTTTCTCGTTTCTCTCCAATGACTGAGCAAGTTTTACACAACTCCTTCTCAGCATGCTGTATTTTAACATTCCTCCATGATAAATTGTATTCCTCTCTCTCTCTCTCTCTCTCTCTCTCTCTCTCTCTCTCTCTCTCTCTCTCTCTCTCTCTCTCTCTCTCTCTCTCTCTCTCTCTCTCTCTCTCTCCTCTCTCTCTTTCTCTCTCTCTCTCTCTCTCTCTCTTTCTCACACACACACACTCTCTCTCTCCCTCTCTGTCTCTCTCTCTCTTTCACTCACTCTCTCTTTTCTCTATCTCTTTCTGACCTTCATCCTCTCTATCTTCTTTTCCACTTTCCAGTCAGTATTCTCCTATCTCTCTATTATATTCGTTATATTTCAACTTTTTCTTTTCCATCTTTCACTTGCTAAGGTCGGGCGGTCCTCTGAGTGCACTTGAGAGTTATGCATGTAAAGGTAAAGGTCACGCTTGAAATTATATTATTGCATCTTAGTTAGCTTGTTGAAATGAAAATATCCTAAATCTTCTCACCTCCCTAATTGATGCCACTCTTTACTTGACCCTCTCTCGCCTTGTTATGATCTAATCCGGGGCGTGGGGAGAAGGTAGAACTAGGCAACTCACACCGTGCCCTCTGGGTTAGATAGAACGTGAACTTACAAACAAATTGTTATTTAGCTCACCATGTCAGTCAACAAACAAACAACCTACAACCACTCCTACCCTGACCATGCCCCGGCTCCCCGTGTTAACTACTATGATACACCCTGTCTTCAGTGGAAAAACTTTAGGACCATCCGAAAGAAGCCAGGTAACTCAATATTCCTTGTTGGACCCTGTGTCACTGCAGGGGTTTGAATAAAGCAAATCATAGAGATATCATATCCTGCCCTTCCTTTGCTGTTTCTATCACTCCATTCGTGTGCTTCGAGCGCCAGCATAGGAGGGGTAACTTCGTTACCAACCTACTAACTCGTCCCTCTCTCCCTCCCACAGCACCCCACCGAGTAGTACAGTTCTCTATCTCTCTCAGTATTATAATATTCACTCTCCCTCCCATAGCACCCCACCGAGTAGTACAGTTCTCTATCTCTCTCAGTATTATAATATTCACTCTCCCTCCCATATAAGCACCCCACCGAGTAGTACAGTTCTCTATCTCTCTCAGTATTATAATATTCACTCTCCCTCCCATAGCACCCCACCGAGTAGTACAGTTCTCTATCTCTCTCAGTATTATAATATTCACTCTCCCTCCCATAGCACCCCACCGAGTAGTAAAGTTCTCTATCTCTCTCAGTATTATAATATTCACTCTCCCTCCCATAGCACCCCACCGAGTAGTACAGTTTGACAAGCCCCCTGGTTTGGGAATGGGATCCATGGTGGCAGATAACTGGTATCGCTTCCACCTTGGTCATCTTACAAAACCTGCCATCTTCACCGAACGTGAGAGTTGTAGATATAAACATATCCTACTGATCATTGATTTTGTTGTGTGGCTCACACCGCATTTAATTTCTTTGTGAGGGTTATTGGGCATAATTTCCCCGTGTTCGTAGCATTGCCAGTGAAGTTTGAATTCTTCTGTTCTTGAATACATTACACTCAACATTCCCTCTCAGCGACGGAAGGAAAGGGAGAGGAGGAAGAGGTTAGCAAGTTGGAGAATCCTAGATGATGTTGGAGATATCGCTAAAACAAGTACCCTTGTGTCAACCAACAAGGCATTCTATAGGAAGATACCCATGGTAAGTCGGAAGATTCATCTTTTTTTAGTTCAGAAAGAGCTTCAAACGTGGTAACTTTTTTCAAATCAACCTCTCTTTTGCTCCATTTTGTCCATCTTTTGGATTGGAATTATTGGTCAAGTATTGAGACTACCTTCCCAATATTTACCCAGGTGCGTGCTGACCCAGAACCAATGTGCGGTGTTCCAAGACCCAACATAGCATCCCCTATGGTGCCTCTAGTTGACGGTATTCCCCGCCTCTCTCGTATGCCACGATGCACCAGGTGAGAGATAACAGCTGATGGAAATAGACAAGTTGGAGAATGGGTGTGAATGATCATATTGTGCCAAAAGCATAAAGTTCATCTTCTTTTTACCCAGCGAATGATCCTAAATCAGTACTCTCCAAAGAGACTCTAGTACTCGACTAATAGAGTTAGACACAGTTTAGTTAGGGAGAATTAGCCGAAATTAGTGGCAAAATTTTTAACAAGCTAATTCCTTCACTAAGTGACCCTAATGGGTCCTCTGAATCACCAAAAAAAAGTTCCAGCCGATCGGGCTTGCAGAAGGCCCTTATTTCCGGGTGGGCGCGGCACCTGTATTTTCAGCCTGTTTTCACAGCCTGAGGCAAAAACCATAAGTACCCTTAAAATAGGAGTAGAGATAAAATCGAGGGCACTAAAGTGATCAGCGACCTCGCATTAGTGGGGGTAGGTGCCGGAATTAAGTCTATCTCATCTGGTTAATTAGATAATTGGATAATTAGGTTTGCGCATGTACCGTTTTTTGGCTATATGGCTATAGCCACTTAGGAATGGTATAGAGACTTTTCATTGGTGCCATTTTGTTCAGAAGAAAATTTTAGAGAGGAGTTCTGGAAAAATGTAGGGCCTATCTGTTACCGTTTTGGCGTTATTAGCCGTTAAACTAGGCCAATTAACTCAATTTTTGACATTTTCGCGAAATTTCGACTAATTTGGCCTAGTTTGACGGCTAATAACGCCAAAACGGTAAGAGATATGCCCTAAATTTTTCCACAACTCCTCTCTAAAATTTTCTTCTGAACAAAATGGCACCAATGAAAAGTCTCTAAATCATTCCTAAGTGGCTATAGCCATATAGCCAAAAAACGGTACACGCGCAAACCTAATTATCCAATTATCTAATTAACCAGATGAGATAGAGACTTAATTCCGGCACCTACCCCCACTAATGCGAGGTCGCTGATCACTTTAGTGCCCTCGATTTTATCTCTACTCCTATGTTAAGGGTACTTATGGTTTTTACCTGAGGCTGAAAACAGGCTGAAAATACAGGTGCCGCGCCCACCCGGAAATAAGGGTCTTCTGCAAGCCCGATCGGCTGGAACTTTTTTTTGGTGATTCAGAGGACCCATTAGGGTCACTTAGTGAAGGAATTAGCTTGTTAAAAATTTTGCCACTAATTTGCGGATAATTTAGCTAATTCTCCCTTACTAGTTAGACTGATACATTTGTATAATCGATAGATGTGGGAGTGATGTTAAAATCCCATACCTCCTATATCAAGTCTCTGCATGGTTGCGGTTGCAGCTGGTGTGGGACAGAGTGTGACACAATTTGAAGGGATACTTGTACAGCGCGCGCGATGAGTTCAAAGGTTAAGAAAGCAATCGCGCGCGCAGTTGTTAGCACTCACTACGATAGTAAGGGAAATTGCGCTGACAAGCTCATTAGCACTTCGATTAAATCTAATGATAATGATAATGATTGTCAATCTTGAATCTATGTCGTCTATCGACACCCCTTTTAACATCTCTCATTCCACAGAGAAAGGAGGCTACCAGGATATGCTGGATACATCCCCTGTACACCAGTTACCAGATCTTATACCCCTCCTCCTGGTATGGCAACTACCTCATTCAATGCTGTCCACAAGTAAGTAGAAAAGATTTCTAGGAATGAATGATGTTCATAATAGTATTGTCTAAACTGTCAGGCCAATGCTCTGACAGTGTCTAAAACTTTATTAATTGTCATATCAGGATATTTTTCAACAATTTTCGATCATTGTGCATATATTTTTTACACTTGTTTGTCCTTTAATGTCGACCCTGTTAGGCCAATGTAGCTCTGACCGCGGTTCTCGCTCCGCTTATTTGAAAGAAATGAGAATAGGGTCAGGCCAATGCTCTGTCAGTTTCGAACTTTATTCCTCCTCTCTACCAAACTGGATAAAATCTAAAAGAAATCTTTCCAGGAAGTTCCCAGCAGATGAACTGGAGCACTCTGCCTACGCCAAATCTGGAGCCCTTTCTAAACACGTTACCCTCACTTATCCCTTCAATCCCTTCAATAAGGTCCACTAATTGTGGGACCTAATAAGATACTTTCCAGAAAAACAATGGTATGGACTTGTTAGTGATACAATTGACAATTTAGTAACTTATTTCAACTGTCTTGGTTTCGTTAGGCAGTAGATTGTTAATTATGTTAATTTGTGCATGGTAGGTGTAGTAGTGGTTGTAGGAAGTTTTGTGTGATTTTACCATAAACAATCTTTGTACAAAATTTGTATAAATTTAGGATTCAACATTTTACAAAAAACTTAATTTCCGTTATTTTTAGGAATTCACAATTCAAAAACAGGGTACACAAATTATCGAATAATGACTGGGAAAAACTTGAGTTCAAATTGTAAATGTATTCTCATTGACATTCAGTGGTTCGCAAATACCTGAAATAGACACAGTACACACCAGGGACCAGTTACAAATTGGAAACCAGACATCAGGGATCTATCCTTGTTCGAACCTCTCTCAAATGTAAAGGAGGGTTAGAACATAACAAAAGGGATTGTTATACATCACTGGAGAAGGTCTGGATATAGGAATCATGACGAGAAAAGGAGGGCCTCCTCTGTACCTCATCTCTATCATGTAGATTTGGGTACCCCTGCTGTTGGACCTCATCTCTATCATGTAGATTTGGGTACCCCTGCTGTTGTACCTCCTCCCTCCCGTGTAGATTTGGGTACCCCTGCTGTTGTACCTCCTCCCTCCCGTGTAGATTTGGGTACCCCTGCTGTTGTACCTCCTCCCTCTCATGTAGATTTTGGTACCCCTGCTGTTGTACCTCCTCCCTCCCGTGTAGATTTAGGTACCCCTGTTGTTGTACCTCCTCCCTCCCGGGTAGATTTGGGTACCCCTGCTGTTGTACCTCCTCCCTCCCGTGTAGATTCGGGTACATTTGCGGATGTACCTCCTCCCTCTCCCTCCCGTGTAGATTCGGGTACATTTGCGGATGTACCTCCTCCCTCTCCCTCCCCTGTATGTTTGGGTACATCTGTGCAGGTACCTCTGTGAAGTAGGGGTTGATGGGTGGGTTGGTGTGGGGAAAGGGGCTGTTGTTGCAGTTGAATCCATGATGGTGGTTGATGTTTAGGATGTTCGTGATGTTACCTCCACCTTCAATATGATTAGGGTCGGCGGGGATCGTGGCACCGCTCTCCATGAAGTACCCTTGCTGGGTAGAGGGGCCGCTCTCCATGAAGTATCCCTGCTGGGAAGAGGGATGCTGCTGCTGGGAAGAGGGGTGCTGTTGGTGGGCAGTAGTTGCTGGTACGGTGGTTCTAGGTTGGTCTGGAACAGGCACGGTGGTCCTAGGTTGGTCTGGAACAGGCGCGGTGGTTCTATGTTGGTCTGGAACAGGCATGGTGGTTCTAGGTTGGTCTGGAACAGGCACGGTGGTTCTAAGTTGGTCTGGAACAGGAATGGTGGTTCTATGTTGGTCTGGAACAGGCACGGTGGTCCTATGTTGGTCTGGAACAGGCACGGTGGTTCTATGTTGGTCTGGAACAGGCACGGTGGTTCTATGTTGGTCTGGAACAGGAACGGTTGATTCCTAGGTTGGTTTCCTTTTGTGAAGGTGTTGCGAGGTTGTACCCCTCTTCTCGGATCCCCCGTTTCTCTAGATCATCCCTTCTCAGAATGGATGTACGCTCTGTTGTCCTATCTTTAACCGACTTGGCATCTTCTCCCGCGGTGCTGGTAACTCTCTGGACTAGAGAGCTCATTAACACTGTAGATCCTCTTCTAGGTGGGCACGCGGAGACAAGGACCACAGACCTCCCACATGAATCTGTTATAAATAAAAGTTGTAAAGGTTATAATAGGGCATAGCAACAACTTGTGAGTTGTCTAACCGGGGCTCGGGGAGAGAGGGTCGAGCAAGGCATGGTATAAAGGTTGTCTGCCTGGGCGATTGATTTCACTTACTTTAACAGGATGAGTAGGACCAACACTGCAATGATTGCAATCAGGGTATCAGATAGACCCCCAATCATGGTTGGTTGGTTGGTTAGAGCGGCTGGTGCTTTTGGAGCCTTTGGTAAGGCACTTCAACACCAGCTGTATGTTAGAACAACAGACGAAATAAAATAAGGGAAGGGTTTTCTGGGTAGGGCGATTGAGAATGAGTAAATGAAACTTTAGACAGACAGTGACACACATGAAGACCATGAGAATCTACTCAGAACACAGTTTTAGAGACAGATCATCATCTTACATTAACCACTCACCTGCAGGTGAGTCACCATTGTCATTATGATGGGCGAATCGTGTTGTACTTTTTCAAAGGCGAGTCACTCATGTCCTAAGCAGTCAGTGTCTGGACTCTGGATGGCGGCGCCAGACATGTCCTGGCGACTGTGCCCATAACTCCAAGAGTCCAAGACATGGGGGACTGAGACTTTAGAGTATAGAGCCAGAGATTGAATGTCACCCCAATCGCTCCCTGCAGGGCCCTGACTGTATTTAACTCAGTGAGTGCAGGGCGCAGGCCGGAATAACCGTTGTCGCGTGTGGTGCGGGAAATATTATTGTTGTCTGCGTTTGAGGACCGCGCGTTGCGCGCTCTGGTTGTTCAAACTCAATTCGACGCCGCGCGTCGCGTCGTCCAAAAAACTTTAAAAAATAAATTTTAAGTTTTTTCAAATCTTGGAATGCGCTGCAGCCCCCTCATGCGCGCACCCCCGCATATATTATATTATAAGGGGCCTGCAACGTATGCCAATTTCAAATCTAAAATCTTTCTGTCCCTGCTCACTGCGGGCGTTTTTACCACCAGCTACCTGTACGATTAAGTCCAAATCATTACAAGATTACAAGATTACAAGATTACAAAAAAGTTTTAGTATGTACAATTCATAAGTCATACAACGCACTCAGCAGAACTTCCGCGTGAACAAAACAGTGAGGTGGCCTAAATTTGGCCTAAAACTTGTTCTTTAGAGCATACAACCAATGATCGGCAAAATAATCCTCACTTCCCTACATTTGGCACATCCACATGGATTCCTGAGTAACTACTGTCTCCAACTCCTATTCCTGATTCCTGGGCTCCCTTTTTCTCGTGTATTCCTTCACATCGATACCTGGGTCCTCTACTCCTACCTCCTCCACATCGATTCCTGGGTCCTTTACTCCTACCTCCTCCACATCGATCCCTGGGTCCTCTACTCCTACCTCCTCCACATCGATCCCTGGGTCCTTTACTCCTACCTCCTCCACATCGATTCCTGGGTCCTTTCCCTACCTTGCTCCACATCGATCCCTGGGTCCTTTCCCAACCTCCTTCACATCGATCCCTGGGTCTTTTACTCCTACCTCCTCCACATCGATTCCTGGGTCCTTTCCCTACCTTGCTCCATATCGATCCCTGGGTCCTCTACTTCTACCTCCTCCACATCGATCCCTGGGTCCTTTACTCCTACCTCCTCCACATCGATCCCTGGGTCCTTTACTCCTACCTCCTCCACATCGATTCCTGGGTCCTTTCCCTACCTTGCTCCACATCGATCCCTGGGTCTTTTCCCAACCTCCTTCACATCGATCCCTGGGTCCTTTACTCCTACCTCCTCCACATCGATTCCTGGGTCCTTTCCCTACCTTGCTCCACATCGATCCCTGGGTCCTCTACTCCTACCTGCTCCACATCGATCCCTGGGTCCTTTACTCCTACCTCCTCCACATCGATCCCTGGGTCCTTTACTCCTACCTTGCTCCTCATCGATCCCTGGGTCCTTTACTCCTACCTCCTCCACATCGATCCCTGGGTCCTTTTCCTTGCGCTGCTCCATATCGAGCACATCCTCATTCCTCATTCTACAAACTATCTACAACATCCCTTCTACACGCTACTCATCACTTGTTATCACGACAGTTTATTGATTCTGTTTTTTGTACATACAATGTGATATTGAAGAGTGTTTGAATTAGACGAGATAACCCAGCTAGAGGTAGCTACGGGCGGAAACGTCCGCATGTTGGACATATTTATTTTTTAATACTTGTGAACCAATATGTTTAGTGTATTAGCGGGGTGTCAATAATTACATTTATTTAATTTATTGACATTATAAATATAATTTTAATCTTGTAATCTTGTAATCTTGTAATCTTGTAAATGAATGAACCTACTTTCCCTCGGTGAGACGGGCTACCAGGGAATTATCTCGGGGGCTTGTGTAGCCTCTGACAGGTGGAAAGTCGGGGACTGTAGCGAGGAAGTCTCCAAGTCTAACTTTCAGGCTGTCGAGAGATGGTGCCAGTCGTACGTCGTCCGGCATCCTATTGAAGAGTTGGGCCGCCCTAACCCCAAAAGACGCATCTCGTAGCGTCTGCACTGATTTTTGGGCCGTTGTTATGAGACGGGGGACAACTGCCTTTGGGCCGTGCCGCTGGTGAACGTAGAACGACATGTTTGTGCTGTTCGGTGCTAACCCCTGGTAGATTTTCCACATGTGAATTATCATGTATCGTTCTCGTCTTCGTTGCAGTGATAGGATCTGCAGATGTTCCAATCGTTCCCAGTAGTTTTTGCCTTTGCAATCGGCAATCCTTCGAGTGAAAAAGCTTTAGCAAAATCTATATAGGCCACATCTACTTCGTGGCCGTTGTTCAGATCCTCCAGGATCGCATCGTAGTGGTGGAGTAGTTGCGTCAAACAGCTCCTCCCTGACCGGAATCCATGCTGCTCCTCATTGATGATCCCTGCCCTTTCCACAAAATCAGCCAGTTGCTGCCTAACCACTCGTTCAAATGTTTTTGTAACATGGCTCGTTAGTGCTACTGGTCGGTAGTTCTCTGGAAGGCTCTTGTCCCCCTTCTTGAAAATCGGGGCAATCTGTTGCCTCTTCAGCTCATCGGGGATGAATCCACGATCAAAGGACTCATTCCACAGTATCCACAGTGGGTAGCATAGTTGCTCCCTGGCCTCATGTAGAATAATGGATGGGATGTCGCCCTTAGGAGCTGCAGACTGTGGGTTGAGTTCCTTTAGTGCACCTTCTATGGCTGCAGGGGAGAGCTCGATGTGCGTGAGCTCTGCCTCTCTGTCTTCAATATCCCTCAGGGCGTCTTCTACGTTGACCAATGCAGGGTCACTAAACACCTTTACATATTGGTCTTGTAGCAGTTCGGCTTTCCTCAGTGGATCGTCCGTCAGCTCTCCATTCGGGGATAGAAGTGGTCCAACTGTCGATTGTACTTTCCTTTTCCTCTTCGCAAAAGAATAAAAAGCTTTAGGATTCTTTTTGATCTGTCCCACTGCTTTGTCTTCCTCTTTGTTGATTTTGTTGATGAGGTGTTCCTTGATATTGTTTATGCACTCGGCTGCGAGGGCTTCCAGCTTCGCCACTCTGGTTCGGTTGGCCCCCTTCTCCACGAGTTTCCCTCCTCCTCCTCTTCGCCTCAAGCTTGGTGAGCTCTCTATCCTTTCCAGCTTCAGAGTTTCCATGGATTTTCCTGGGTGGAGCACAAAGGCATGTGACCTGGAGGACAGTGAGGGTTAGTAGGTTTGTGAATGCTGTGAGCCTATCGATGTTCTCAAGTGATTCACATAAATCCCAAAGAATATCCCAGTCAATATCACTCAATAGTTCTTTCATTTTATTCATATCTGATTTGTGGTAACACATTAGTTATGCAATGCTAAAAAATAATATATAAATCAGTTACTCAAAATTGCTCTTTTTCCAGTTATGTGCAATCGCTGAAGCCTGAATTCTGGAATCCCTCTGCGTTCTGTTATCACTAGCGACTCTTAGTCTTTCTTTTTTACACTGTACGCTTAACTGACACCGCCAGGAACAGTCAATTACTTCCTACAGGTCTTTGAACTCGAAAAAGTGACCCAGGGTAAAACAAACCTCATCAGCTGGGAGATCAGAGATAGTGTCTCTTGCTTTTTTGCCTAAAAGTTAAAACTAAAAAGATAATAAGTTCAAATTGCAATTAATTGTCAAGTTTCATCTACAGCTTCCTGCTTCCGACAGACAGGGTGCTATCGATTACCCGATTGCGATTATTATTTCAGTTAATTATACACTTTATCTATTTGATCGTGTGAGTGGGGACGTCGGAAACTTGTTTTGGTTCTCACGGCTTTGTTTCTAAACCTAATTCGTCCAACCAAAATTTTATGTGCTCACAAAATTGTTGTCTTTCCGTTGATATGCAGTTCCTGCCGCTGTGAGAGCACACGTACGTGCGGGTTAAGTTGTCACACACAACCACGAAATGCGTGGTAAAAGGAGGTGAACTGTTGAAAAAATATACAGTTGGTGATACATTTGTATTTCTCTCCCAAATCTGACAGATCTCGTCCAGCCAGTAGAAATGTAACGGTGAATAAAAGATGAGCTAGAAGGAAGAGCAATGTCAACATCAGCCACACAACAACACCAATTCACCCGCCCCGAGTCTTCCGTAAGTTCCTTCTTTTTTTCAACCACCCTCCCTTTTAGCAAAAATCAACATTTTAATGTCTTGTTACCCTGTCGTCTGGCCTTTATACTCTTCTCTCGAATCAGTCGTCTCGACCCATTTATATGCGTAATTATGCACCATTATTTTTTGAAAGCGTCTGCAGATCATCTCCGAAAAAGGGATAAACTAAATCGTAATGAAGCAGGGGGAGCCCCCTTTACTATAACCCAACGGCCCCAATATTTTCATTATTATATACCACCTCACCTCTGCAGTACACTGCTCTACCATCTCTATGATAGTTTAACCAACCAAGAACCCTACCTAAACTCCCCCTCCCAACCCCAATGATTCCCCTGAACTGCTATTCTTGCTGACCTTGTCTCCCTTCTCTCAGTCCCGGCCGAGGACATCTGTTTCCAACAGGGTAGGTGCAGTAGCTCATGTGTTATGTGCATAAACAGTACATGTGTAATGCATAAACAGTACATATTGTGTAATGCATAAACAGTACATGTGCTTGCTTCCCTGTATATATTTCATGTTTGTATAAAGCATTATTTATATGTCTCATTATATGATTAAACGCTATTGCATATTTCCATTTAATGAAATGCGATTGATGCATCCTTTGTGTGTGTGTTAGAGTGTGTTGCATAAAATGTTTATTTTGAATTTTTGCCCGCTCTCACCTCTTTCTCTCCACATCTATTGTGTATTATGTAAGCATGGGGGACTGTCCCCTTTGGATTGTGTGAAAGATTTACTTTGACGTCATGCATGAGCATGTTGCAGTTGTGTGTGTGTGTGTGTGTGTGTGTGTGTGTGGAGAAAAAGAAAGTTTTATGAAGGAGCGTCTGTGTGTTTGAAGCTAGTTTTATGAAGGAGCACTCTTTGTTGTTGTGCGTGTCAACTAGTATCCAGTTTCAAAGTTGAACAATTGAAAGTTGAGGGGAGATAATTACTAGAGCAATAGGTCCCAAAGTGTTTATGAGGATCACAAATTGGATTACACATAGACTGATCATGTTACTTTACGTAATATTGTTATATCCCTCCGGACGTCACACCATGACAAGTGATGGGTTGCTTCTCTCTCTCAATTAGTCAACTAAATCAATAGTTTTTCTCATTTTCCATGAAATTATTAACCAGTGTTCAACATGTTATGTTCTAACCTTCCTTTACAACATGTGTAAATACTACTGGGGCACAGTGAGAGCATGCAATAACTATTCTGGAGCCCTTCCGGCTTCCGGAGCGAAATACTTGGTTATATCTTGTCGCACAGGATGTCTTTTAATGTTGCACAAGATTAACCCTTTGGAGACGATTGGGTCACAGGTGACCCAATACTTTGAACCCATTTAGCGTCTTTCTAGACCACGTTTGAAAGTTTTAAATTGTTTCCAGGGTTGAAACATACATTTTTCTACCATTTTGAGGTCGTTTTGAGCCTCTGAAGTCGTCGACTTCGGAAAACAGGGCTAAAACAGTGCATTTGGTAGGCAAAATGGGTAGTTTAATGGCCATATCTCAAAATTGGTATTTGGTACGAGTATGCTTAAAATGGACTTGGAAAATGCAAGAAAAGTGTATATTTTACTCCGGGGTAAAGTTTCAGGGTGATATAGCAAATTTTGTGCCTCTCAGAGGCCTTCAAAGTGCTGGGTCACCTGTGACCCAATCGTCCCCTAACGCTAAAACAGAAATTTGCATTTTACGAGCATTTCTAAAGGAATGGCCGGCGATAAAAGTCCAAAACGGCATTTTTTAAACAGGTGCTAGCGACTAACCGACTCCATCATTGTTATCTCAACATCCAAGGGAGTCGATAAAAAAAATTTTTGAGATCCGTGCTCCTTCAGAAAATTTTTCATCTCGGCCAATTTTGAAATTCTAAAATCGGCTACAGATGAGAAAGAGAGGTCCATAGGGTGTGCAAAATGTGCAGAACGACCGGGTTTATATAAGTGTTATGAAGAAACATAGGGCCTAAAATGAACGGTTTTCGAGTTATGGGGCAAAATAGCTGCGAAATCTCAATTCCTGTTTTAGCGTTAGGGGACGATTGGGTCACAGGTGACCCAATAGAAATACAGGTGGTAGAACCAAAATTCCTTTTCCTACGTTTAAGTAGGTTCAAAGTAAGTGTCTCCAGAAAGTTTAAGAGAATTCTGTCGACAGGGGGCTTATCGTCCCCAAAGGGTTAAATGTTTTTTGCAGTCCCCCCTGCTGCACAACTAATAGAGATATCTGCACGATTGATATATGCCCAACTTTGGATCTTTTGAATAATACAGCACAACCGGTTATATAAACTCGTTTTTAGCGGCTTTTAGAAAAGCAATAGTCGATTGAGAAGGCATAAAGAAAAAAGAAGGTATAGAGAAAGGAGGTATAAAGTTCAATGCCTCATGTGTCAAATAACAACATGCACATGCACACCGTAATTTACTGTTTTTGGAGATTACACGTGTACAAAACCCAAAACACACGGTAGATTTGCCCAGCTGACCATTAGATATATCTTGGTTACAGATATCTCAGTGTAATATTGTGTAATGTGTGTTTGTTACATGGTTTCCCCCTCGACTTCTACTAGACACCTGCTCCCCAGTATCTTATCTATCTTGTCTCGTTTCTCTTAGCTGATATCTACTAGACACTTGCTCCCCAGATCTCAGCTAATATATCTGCCAATTCTGAAATGTCAGAGGGTAGCAACTGTGTAAGAGAGTCCTAGCCCCACTCTTTGATAAGTTTATCTACTTCTCTCTATCAGCTATCTCTCTCTCTCTCTCTCTCTCTCTCTCTCTCTCTCTCTCTCTCTCTCTCTCTATCTCCCTCCCTCCATACTTGTCTGACACAGAATATATACACTTTATTATATGCTACAAAGCACTTGAAGAGAGTACTGTTTGTCTATATAATGGCATCGTGTACAATGTATTGATGAATGTACAATACACAGTACAAACTATACAATGTACAATACACAGTACAAACTATACAATGTACATTGTTCGTGGACCATCCTCAACAAACAAACAGGAGTTTTATCATGGGCAACTACATTTCACTGTTCAACCGCCAATAACCAAGTTGTCAGAAAGACACATTATATGAACATATATTTATAGACATAGAGGCTTGTCGGATGATGTACACAATACAATACACAAAACAGTAATACACCACAGAAATACAGGTCCAGTGGCAGTATATTATGCAAGCGTATTATCATTACATTACACCGAGAGGCTACTAAAAACCACTAAACTATGTGTGAATATGCACATAACAAGTCCAATCCCTAAATAAGTGGTGTGTCAACATGTCACTAAAATGATGTTGTCCTTTTAACGGTTCATTGGTTGTATTTACCTGTATATTCCTTCTCGCTCATTTGATTAGTTCATTCTGAGTCATCTCTCAAAACCTCTGATCCTGTTGGTTGTTCCAGATGCCAGATGCATTTTGTAGGTGCTCTACAGCAGAGGGATCTCTATAGCCCAGACCACAGACTATTTAACAATGGTGTGAACCACTTGAATAGATTGGGGATACTGAACCAATATCCCACTCAACAAGTTACTCAATTTGGGATCCAACAATGTCCCACTCAACAAGTTACTCAATTTGGGATCCCATCCAATGCGGCTCGTCCCTTCATTCCCCCTCAACACGCTGCTCTAACACAGCCCTTGTTTGGTTCTCCCGCGGCAGTAGGGAATGGCCGGCCAATTAATACCGCAACCCAATACAATGGAAACAGACACATGGTGGGAAACATGCTGGGAAACAGACAGATTCATGGAATTGTGAGCCCTCAGCAATTCAATAGAGGAATTGTGCACCCCCAAGGGTCCCCTGTAGTTCCACAACACCATCTTCCAGCTCCTGAATCCAGTATGTTGAACCGCCGAGCAATTGTTCAAAACCAGTACAGCAGTCCCATACAACGAGTTCAATCAGCGGTTCCACCACAAAACATTCCTCTACAAGTTACCAACAACCTCCAGGGTAACCATGGTTACCACGTTCGCCATGGTTACCATAACAACCCCCCAAGTAACCATAGTTACCCTGGTGTCGCTGTGCGGGATAACCTCCCACCGCCACAACAACAACTATACAGAACAATGATTCACCAGAACCTCAGTCCGGCCCATTCTCCAGCGCCATCGCGACTTCCCTCTCCTTTCATTCCCCCTCTACTGGATGACTACTATCAGGAACCACCTACACGACCTCTCTACTACGACCCACCTTCCAACTTAATGAAGTACGCACCAACTGCCAAGGGGTTGCCGTTCAGTTCTCAGGATCTCAGACCTGAGGTGCTGGCTGTGTACATCCCCGGGGTGGGGATGCAGCTACTGGTGAAGAAACAGGTATGTGTGCCCATATAAGGTGTTTGTGTCACGTGATGCCCATATATGGCGTCCTGAGCTACTGGGGAAGAAACCAGTAAAATGTTGTTGTAATGAAATGATTGTGTGAGATACAACTTACAGGACTCGTTCGTTACGTTGCATTTCGTTTCACTTTTGCTTGTCTCAGACACTAAAAAGGGCTATTTTCCTCAATAAAATGCAACTCAAATCTGCCTCTAGTTCTCATTTCCATCACACATGACCTCCCAGTTACCACTGAACTGTCTCTCGGGCCTGGCCTGGTCTCATTACTAAATTACAGCAACAATTTTTTTCCAATAGTTAGTTTAGGGCAGCAATTTTGGCCAAAATCGACCAAAACTTTGAAATTTCGCATTTAATTAAATTTGGGAAACTTTGTACTTTGCCATTGCGTGTTTGATAAAGGAGCACTAACAAGTCACAGAGCAGAATTCTATTCATTACTCGTTCGTTACGTTGCATTTCGTTTCACTTTTGCTTGTCTCAGACACTAAAAAGGGCTATTTTCCTCAATAAAATGCAACTCAAATCTGCCTCTAGTTCTCATTTCCATCACACATGACCTCCCAGTTACCACTGAACTGTCTCTCGGGCCTGGCCTGGTCTCATTACTAAATTACAGCAACAATTTTTTTCCAATATTCTCTCCCAATATAGCGGACATTGCAAAACACCACACTACAGAGACAATCCTTGTGTTTTGGTGCACTAAGTCGCTTATCGCGTGTAACAACTAACAAATGTTATTATCTATCTCATCCGAATCGTCTTCTAGAACATTTTACACTCTAGTGGTGCTACAATCTGCCCAACCCATTGTTTGTGTTTGATCGTTTTCGTTCTTTGTCACCATTGGAAATGTTTACACCTCTCATCTCATCACCAACAACATCACGGTACCAATCATTCATCAAGGTCGTAAGTTCACCTGTCCGTATTGTTTGTTCATTTATTGTGTACAGTTGATATTGTGAATGTAATTGACTATTCAATAATTAAGAGTAAGACAAGACATAGCTTGAGAGTGTGCCCCAGACAGACCAACAAATACGATAAATATCAAACCAGACCAAGACCCTCTCAAAGGCAAAACGTTACCTACCCGACCAAGACCCTCTCAAAGGCAAAACGTTACCTATTTTCAAGACCAAGACCCTCTCAAAGGCAAAATGTTACCTACCCGACCAAGACCCCCTCAAAGGCAAAACGTTACCTAACGGACCAAGATCCTCTCGAATGTTCCAGAAATTTAAACCATGAGTCTCTTTCTCTCCCAGGGGAGAGAAAGGGACTCAGCGCCATAGTTACCACATACCCGGGTTGGTATGGAGGTTTGCTGAGCGTATCCCATGGTTTAGTGACAAACAAACAAACAAACATACAACTTACAGTATTTTTCAAGAATGTTGAAAATCCAGGCACCAGGCGACTTCTGGTCAGGAGTGTAGCCTGTACTGTACTGTGTACATTGTATTGTTCGGAGGGAGGTGGTATAAGAGAGAGAGAAAGAGAGAGAGCGAGAGAGAGATAGAGAGAGAGAGAGAGAGAGAGAGAGAGAGAGAGAGAGAGATCCTGGACATGTTTGCTGAACTGGGTTCAGACTTCAGTAGCTAATAAAGTACCTTGTACAATGTCTTTCACTGGCATAAAGCTAATTGACGTTCACACCATTTAGCTTTCTCTCTCTCTCTCTCTCTCTCTCTCTCTTTCTCTCTCTCTCTCTCTCTCTCTCTCTCTCTCTCTCTCTCTCTCTCTCTAACTCTCTCTTTCGTTCTCCTTCAAAGCAGTACACTACGCAGGGAAGCGAGTGCACAACTTTGCACAGAAATCGAATTACCGACACACCGACACGTGCAGTACTATTGTCGAGCTGCTAGAGAGACAGGGAGGGAAATAGAGAGAGTGAGAGAGAGAGAGAGAGAGAGAGAGAGAGAGAGAGAGAGAGAGAGAGAGAGAGAGTGAGAGAGAGAGAGAGAGACAGGGAGGGGAATAGAGAGAGAGAGTGAGGAGAGTTAGAGGGAGAAAAGAAGAAAGACAGGAGACTTGTAAGACGTAAGTAAGAGAATAGAGAAATGAAAATGGCAGGAGAGAGACAGAAGGCGTGTGCGTGTGTTCAAACTACATTCATTTGACATACGAAAAGAAAGAAATATACAGGTTAGCCCTCAGGTCATGTTTTCTGGTAGATCTAGTCTAGTGTGTCTCTCTAGTGTGTCTTACCCGATCTTGTTCCATCGTGCCCACTGCCCAGCACAGGAACAAAAAAGCGCCGATCTTTCAGCTCCTGCCCCACATCGGAGTCCGATGTCTCATATCACCTCTCCTTCGATGTGTTAGCAAACCGGGGGACAGACACACTCTTTCTCTCTCTCTCTCTCTCTCTTTTCTCTCTCTCTCTCTCTCTCTCTCTCTCTCTCTGTCTCTCTCTCTCTCTCTCTCTCTCTCTCTCTCTCTCTCTCTCTCTCTCTCTCTGTCCCTCTCTCTCTCTATCTCTCTCTCCCTCTCTGTCTCTATCTTTCTCTGTCTCTCTCTCTCTCTCTCTCTCTCTCTCTCTCTCTCTCTCTCTCTCTCTCTCACTCTCACTCTCTGTCTCCCACCTATTCTCTATGTACCTTGGTTTCCTGTTTTGTCATACAAGCCTCTCTCTCTCTAGTGATCCTACATCAAATACATATCCTGATACGGTTGATACATTCCCGCCTGCATGCAGGGTGTCCACAAGCGTTGTACTATTAGGTTTTAGGAGACAGATTCTAGTCTTTTAGCTGGAATCCTGACCATAACGTCGTCATGGTGATGTCATATATATCGTCGTTCTTATCTAGACGATAATATAAAAGATATATTGTTTCCTAGTTTTCCGGAATGATCTGGTAGCACTCTCAGGATCATGTAATGCAGGACATGTAGAGACTATTATAGAATGCAGGACATCCAGGCACCTCCCCTTGATAGGGTAACCAACATCTTAGCTTCACAGGTAATCAGTAGTAGGATGAAATACTGGCGTTGCTGAAAAGTTGTTGAAATTGCAGACAATAGTATATAAAGAAATAAATAAGGTGACTTGTTCTGATAACGTACCATCACAGTATGTAACATGATACAGCGCTACACACTGCACACACACACACATCCCAACTGTGGTGGTTTGTTCTGAGTCCCCCTTTACCCGGTAATCTGAGAGGGGGTCGAGCAATCTGAACTCTGGTCGTTCTTTCATTCTTAAATTCTTGTTTTTCCCCGTCATTCTTCTCTACAAAGCATTATGTTTTCTGTAGGTGTGGTGGTACTAAGGGAAATAATAATTAGGAACTGGTAGTGCACAGACGTGTTGTAAAAATGCAGAAAAGATATCTTAGAAGTGCAGAATGAACCAAGAAACGAGTCCCGCCCAGTTTGAAAGTAGAACTGGTTTCTCTGAGCAATAGAAAAATTTCAGGAAACAACCGAAATTTTCTTGATTCGGTTTTTGGCGGTACACGTACAGAGTGTTCGCAGCTCAGAGATAGGTATTATATAATGGGCAAATATATCACACATATTTCTCCAAGTACTCAAATCAAGTAATGGTTGTTACTCAACTAATAGATAATGTAACATAACACCATGATCCCACACATTCCCAATTGGTTTTATATATTTTGTGTTGTATCAGCTGGGGATGCTTCGAGATTTGACAGTGTGTGGGCGCAACTTCCCCCACTAATTTCTAGAAAGTTTCTTTTTGTTTGTTGTTGGATGTTTCGAATTAGGGTACGTGTATAACTGTAGTAATGGTTACTCATTGTCAAATGTTCTAACCCTCCTTTACATTTGTGCGGGGTGAAACAGGGTCGAGCAAGGCAAGGTACTCATGCAGGTGTTTCTGTCATAATGTGATACACACACACACGTCACACACAAACACTTATTGAGGTGCAAAGTTGGTGGGTGGGATGTGATGTGTGTATTGTGTATGTACCTCCTTCTCTCTCTCTCTCTCTCTCTCTCTCTCTCTCTCTCTCTCTCTCTCTCTCTCTCTCTCTCTCTCTCTCTCTCTCTCTCTCTCTCTCTCCCATCTCCTTAGTATGTAACCGGTGTTGTGTGAGGTGCAAAGTGTCCAGGAAGCGAGAACTTAGGAGAATATAAAATAGAGAGAGGAAAGCTCAGAATGTAGAAATAAGGTGTATTGTTGGGAACTTAAATGCCTCCCACAAATAGTCCGATATATATAATAGGGGTGTGTCAAAAAGTCTAGTGGTGAGAGACGAAAATACGTAGTAATGGTACTTCCCTCATGTCTTGTTCACATTCGACTTGTCAAAAGCGTTGGTCATCTAAATTTAAATAGCTCATGTTGAACTTCAAGGTTGTAATTTTAAATCATGATATTCGGAATTAAATTCGATTTGTTTCTAGAATTTAGAATTATCTCGAAACTATCGAAATATAAAGAAGGATTCGCATGATGTATTGTGCTGGAGTGATTATAAGTAGCTGTACATGTGTCATCTAGCAAACTGTGTGCTTTAGTGTGTACATGTGTAAAATGCAAAGCATGTCTAATCTCTTTCTCTCTCTTCTCTCTCTCTCTCTCTCTCTCTCTCTCTCCCTTCTCTCTCTCTCTCTCTCTCTCTCTCTCTCTCTCTCTCTCTCTCTCTCTCTCTCTCTCTCTCTCTTCCTCTATCCTCATGCAAATGATCTAACGCCCCTCCTTCTTTTTTTGTACACGTGTTGAGTGTCTTAAAACATATTTTATATTCCTATAACATTCCCACCCTCCTCTCTCGCTCACAGCACCTTTGCAGATAACCCCCAACTCCCCAACAACTCCCCCTCTCTCTAACCCCCATCTCTCTCTCAGTCCCATCGCCGGGAGTCCCAAAGGGGCAGTAGAGGTGGCGCTGATGATACGCAACATGTGGGAAAGTATCGGATCCTGAAGACCATTGGCAAGGGTAACTTTGCTAAGGTCAAACTTGCACGGCATTTACCCACCGGCCGAGAGGTGAGAGAGAAAACATCAGTTTTATTGTATCAAAAACATCATTTAAATTCTTGAAAAATAATCCTAAATCAAACTAATTACCGAGTTTTAATGATCACACTAATCACACTAATCACGTGTTTTGTTCAGGTCGCTATAAAGGTGATAGACAAGACTCAGATGAACCAGGCGTCAATACAGAAGTTGAACAGGGAAGTTAGGATAATGAAGAAACTCGATCATCCTAACATTGTCCGATTATATGAGGTATGTTAGTTATGGGAGGGTAACATTGCGAGGAAGGTACATTTATAGAAGGACATTTGTTGGGAGAGATAATACTGAGGTACTGGAAGAGGGTGGGGCTATTGATTTAAATAAATCACCCTCCATTTTCTTTTATAACACACGTTTCACCCCTTCCTGTTATCCTGTTTCACCCCATCCTCCCTCCCACTAGGTGATTGAAACAGAGAAGACCCTATACCTGGTTATGGAGTATGCCAGTGGGGGTGAGGTGTTTGATTACCTTGTAGCACATGGTAGGATGAAGGAGAAGGAAGCACGGCAAAAATTCAGACAGGTTCGTATTTGTTTGTTTGTTTGTTTGTTTGTTTGTTTGTTTGTTTTTGTTTGTTTGTTTGTTTGTTGATTTGATTGTTTGTTTGTTTTTTGTGACCTGCCTTGAGTAATTGGGACAGGTTCTCAAATCCCGGTTCGTGCACTTCTTAATCTTTTATCGAATATTCGGCGGTTCATAGAAACATCTTTACTATGTATTGTCACCCACTGGCCACTGCACACGGTGGTCGAACTATGGGTTGATACGTATCGTCCACACATTGTGTGTCACACAACTTCATTGTTTGTTTACATTGTGGGAAGTTAAAGAGTGATTGGAAGTAGACAAACCATTCTTCTGAGAGAGAGAGAGAGAGAGAGAGAGAGAGAGAGAGAGAGAGAGAGAGAGAGAGAGAGAGAGAGAGAGAGAGAGTGGTTTTGTCTGTCTGTATCCTTGATTGTCTGTTGTTTTTATTGCACAGCGTGCTTTGTTTGTTCGTTCTAGATATGTCTTTGGACTGATTACTTCCATACAAATTCATCTATATTGCATCACCAAAAATGTCGTTTCTCTCTCTCTCTCTCTCTCTCTCTCTCTCTCTCTCTCTCTCTCTCTCTCTCTCTCTCTCTCTCTCCCCTCCCTCTTTCTGATATTTTATCCTCCTTATTTTATCTCACTTCTCTTCTCTCCTCTAGTTACGTAATGCTCTGAATGCACTGTCTAAAAAGTGTTATATTAACAGGGTGCGTTACGACATGCCCAGGGTAGAGGGTTACCCATCATTTTCGATGTTGTCTCCCTCCCTCTCTCCTCTTGGCTCACCACCACTCATGTCTCCCAATGCTCCACCACCAACACTAAATATAAAACTCCACCCCTCCCCAATACTACCATATTAATACTACCATCTCCCCCCCCCCCCCACAGATTGTATCAGCGGTCCAGTACTGCCATCAGCGGGGTATAATTCACCGGGATCTCAAGGCAGAAAACCTCCTCCTCGATGCCGAGATGAACATGAAATTGGCAGATTTTGGTTTTAGTAACGAGTATGTTATTGGAACTAAACTGGACACTTTCTGTGGCAGTCCCCCCTATGCAGCACCTGAGTTGTTTCAGGTACGGCAACCCGCACTCTTTTTTTTTGAATAATTCAAGCTTGAAAACTAAATCCTTGCTCTCCCAGCTCTATACTATTACTATCCTAACCAACCCTAGTCCCTACAAACCCCTACGAACACATATCATCTCTTACACTTCATCACTCCCAGCTCCGTGTTTTGACTTTTGAACTGGAACTAAAACTTTCCTCTCCCAGCTCCCTTCCATTACTAACACATCAACCCTCTCTCCCCTGCTTACACCCCCCCCCCGCCTGTCACCACACCCAAGTCACCAACCCTCCTCTCCCCTGCCTACCCCCCCCCCGCCCGTCATCAACCCTCTCTCCCTACAGGGTAAAAAGTACGATGGACCTGAGGTTGATGTATGGAGTTTAGGTGTTATTCTCTACACACTCGTCTCAGGGTCGTTACCTTTCGACGGACAGAACCTCAAGGTACAGTATATAATATAACAAATTTGAAAGTGTAATTGTCACTTGAGACTAAAACAAAAGAGAATGGGAGTAATATTGTAGCTGCTTTAAGCTTGTTTGAACAAATCAAATAAAAGGTGTACGAGACAGCTTCTCTATCTACGGAGTGCCTGGGCTTGCCAACGGCAAGCCCACAGGGGACTATCGCAAAGCGATATCGCCGGCACTAGGAGAATAGCCCCCCTCCCCTCCCCCACCATCAGGAACTGCCCACAGGACAGGTTCCATTATAGGTGGCTTCGGGTTCGGGAGGGTAAACTCCTTCGAGAGTCGCAGGATATTTATTCTTCTTCCCTATGAGTCTTGGATCTTTGGCTCTCTATCCCTGCGACAGGTGGGGATGAGTTCTTCTAATCTTTCTCTTGGTTCTTGAGTTTATTTGCTTTCTCGATTAGATTGATGGCTACCGCGGTATATATTATATGTGTAATGTGAGACTTATCTGTCTGATTAGGATCAATTAAGTCCGATTAGGTTAGAAGGCTGAACTAGCAAGGATTTGTTCTCAGTCAACAGTTTTGTTTAGTATGTATATATTGGTGGTGGGCGGGGCGGTTCGGGGCGGGTGGAGGGTATCGCGTAGTGGGGGGAGAGAGAGAGAACGAATCTTGAACTATAGAAGGGGAGAGAGAGAGAGAGTGAGATATAGAGATAAAATAGTTGCTGTTTTGTTCTCTTACTGTGAGAGAAGAAGAGAGGACTTAATAGAGGTTAAATGTAAACTGTGGTTTAGTCGCTGGTATAATACCATGAGGTGGTTCGGGGGTTCGAGGGCAAGCCCAAAATCGCTCGTGAAACGAGAAAGGTGAGCTGTATAACAAAACAAAATGTCTTGCTATACAACTGAGGTAGGAAGGAAAATGGAATTGTTAATTAGTGCGTGATCGATATCGCGTAGTGGGGGGAGAGAGAGAGAACGAATCTTGGACTATAGAAGGGGAGAGAGAGAGAGAGTGAGAGAGAAATTTTGCGGGAAATTGAGAGATATAGAGATAAAATAGTTGCTGTTTTGTTCTCTTACTGTGAGAGAAGAAGAGAGGACTTAATAGAGGTTAAATGTAAACTATGGTTTAGTCGCTGGTATAATACCATGAGGTGGTTCGGGGGTTCGAGGGCAAGCCCAAAATCGCTCGTGAAACGAGAAAGGTGAGCTGTATAACAAAACAAAATGTCTTGCTATACAACTCCACGAGACAGCTTACCCACCATTTACTTTTCTTTGTTCTTCTTTCTCAGAGAGAATAAATAAGTCTCTAATCTATCTCTCTATCTCTGTTAGTACCTCTTTCTCGTGGGTGGGGTAGTAGGTACTGAACTGATGAGGCTCGTCCTCGCATTGTTGAGAGCCGAGGTCCATTTTCTAAATCATTTCGTTTCACAATTCACGTTGACACACGATCACACGTACACCGAGCTCGCATGCATACGGAAACTCTTGTTGTTACTTTTCCTCATAATCATTCTCTCTCTCTCTCTCTCGCCCTCTCTTTTTCTCTATCTCTCTCTTTCTCTCTCACTCTCTCTTTCTCACTCTCCTTTTCCATCATTCGTTGTAACACACAATGATGAAGTTCATTGAAGATTTGTTCCATTCACATTTAAACACAGAATAACGTCATCTTTTAAAGTGTACAGGGTGTTCATTTTGGATCTTTACAAGCGTTGGGCTTCACCCAGAAAAAAGTTGACAAGATTAGGTCATGAAACTTTATACTTGGACTATTCTATACCCTCATTCAAGGTTCCCGGTGTTTTCGGAGCTCTAGCACCCCGGGAAGTGTGTTTTTGGCATCAAAACTACCAGAAGAAATTTTTTGCTGGTGCTGAGACTTTGCTAAAATGTTTTTTGGGTATTTTCTATGTCAATCCCAAAGTTTTATGATGATTGAATGTGTTTTTCGATGTCAAAATTTCGAAAAAAGTGGCTGGAAAGACTCAATTTTTGCCGTTTTCGAGCCGTTTTCGAGCCTTTCCAGCCACTTTTTTCGAAATTTTGACATCGAAAAACACATTCAATCATCATAAAACTTTGGGATTGACATAGAAAATACCCAAAAAACATTTTAGCAAAGTCTCAGCACCAGCAAAAAATTCCTTCTGGTAGTTTTGATGCCAAAAACACACTTCCCGGGGTGCTAGAGCTCCGAAAACACCGGGAACCTTGAATGAGGGTATAGAATAGTCCAAGTATGAAGTTTCATGACCTAATCTTGTCAACTTTTTTCTTGGTGAAGCCCAACGCTTGTAAAGATCCAAAATGAACACCGTGTATTGTTCGTAATTCGTCATCAAAATAAATGGATATATAATGTCCATTTTTTACTTTCATCAATTTGATTCAAAAATCGTAACGTAATTTATGTGACAACAATCACGTACAACGGTTTACGATGTAGAGGGTTTTTTTGACACTTCCCTTTATCTTGTAGTTTGTTCCCCTTCGTATATATCCACTATTTCGCTAATACGTGACAACTCCGGTTTGGAAAATGAAGAAATCTGTGGTGAAGGATTCGGTAGTGGTAGCAGGCGGTAGTGGTGACTGGTGACAGAAGGGGGGTTGGAGTTGGGCAAATGCCAGAGTTTACTTTAGAGATAGCAAGGCAGAGAGTAAGGGGAGGGGGTGATAGTAGAGTATAGAGGGAACGAGCGGAGAGATTCAGAGAGAAGGAACGAGAGAGAGAACCAAACCAGAGAGAGAGAGAACCAAACCAGAGAGGGAGAGAGGGAATGAGACGTTCTAGAGAAATAAAATTGTCGGATGGAGCCCCGAGGCGGCTACACATGTTGCAACATAACGCTGCATGACTATAACGAACGCACATGTGTCTCTATCTATCTCTCCCCCTCTCTCTCTTTCTCTCTCTATCTTTCTCTCTCTCTCTTTCTCTATCTATCTCTCTCTCTCTCTCTTTCTATATCTATCTCTCTCCCCTCCTTCTCGATCCTCCTTCTTTTCACTTACTTACCTTTTGTTCTGCATCTGATCATTATAAAACAGCAATCCTCCACCACTCCGTTCCTCTACCACTACTAGTCACTACCACTCCACCCAGCACCCTCTACCACTAGTCACTACCACTCCACCCTCTACCACACTTGTTCTAAGAGAGGGTGGAGCAACCCCACCCCTCTTGTCATCCCTGTAAGATGAGAGAGAAGTGATTAGTCCTTTTTCTCAAAAGGGTCAAATTGGTTCAAGTAAAGATTCGTAAGGGTAGTTCGGGGACACACAGCGAGAATTATCATTTGAGTTTTTGAGAAAAACAAAAGTTTCTACAAAAATAGAGCTCCTTACATTTTTGATGCATTGCTTATTTTATCTAACACCATACATTTCTACAGGAATTACGGGAACGTGTTTTGCGGGGGAAATATAGGATTCCATTTTACATGACAACAGACTGTGAAAACCTGCTCAAAAAGTTCCTTATCCTCAATCCCAACAAACGACATTCTCTTGAGGTACTACCCCCCCCCCCCCTCCGGCCCCCGGTACCACATAATTTCAATCGATTCCAGTTTTAATGACTTCAAATTTAGTTGAACATGAACTAATGAATGTGAACTGAAGCAGTCGCGTCGCACCTGTTCTATCTCTCTCTCTCTGCCCCCCCCCGCCCCCCATCATCACACATTTCTCTCATCAGTTTGATTAGACACCCCAGGCCAGCAATTCAATTAGTTAATTAATTGCTCTCCTTCCCTCCCCACAGTCAATAATGAATGACCGATGGATGAACACAGGCTTTGAGGAGGATGATAAGTTAGGTCCGGCTGTTGAGGCAGTGAAACCTCCCCTTGATCAGGAACGAATAGGTAACTACTCCTTGAGAGGGCAGGGTTGCTATGGTAACCAGGGCAGTTGCTATGGTAACCAGGGCAGTTGCTATGGTAACCAAGGTGTGTGAGGCAGTGAAACCTCCCCTTGATCAGGAACGAATAAGTAACAGCGGGCCGCGCCCCGCGGGGTCATACTCCTAACTCCTTGAGAGGGGGTAGTCTTTTCGCTTTTGTGAGACAAGTAACTACTGCAGGGTCTTCCCATTGTAACGGGTGTTCCACAAATACTTGTACATCTTGTTATTCCTGGCAATTTAACAAAAGTTTTAAAAAATGTGTTAAACAAATGTACACTCTCTTGCGACACACTCTGTCAGGCCTCACAATGCAAAGATAGTGTGGTGTCGGATTACAATGGAGAATTGAGATTCAGAGAAAAGTAGGACAGTGGGTAGTAGGGGGAGTATTTGAAAATTGAAAGGGCCGGGACAAGAGTGGGAGTGTTTGAAAATAATGAAGTAAAACTAGAGAGGAGAGTATTTGAAATAATGAAGTAGTGAACTTGATGCGGAAAAAAGAAAGATACTAGAAGAGAGAGGAACTACTGTACAGTGCTGGGGTGGGTAATAAGAGCCACACTGTGTAGTACCACCCGGTAACAGGATACAAGTTACAAGACGTGTGCCGCTCACACAGTGTATTATATATTCATCAAGTTGAGAACTGTTATTCTCAAAATCGAAAGATTGACACTTTTAGGGATCGATCATGTTCCGTTTATGTTTAGTTTAAACAAAGTGCCTTCGAGGATTAAGTGGGTGACTGATAGAGATGAAAAACTATGTGGGGTTTCGAGAATTTAAATAAGAAATATTTTGCAACAAACACGTTGCAGGGAACATTTCCATTTAGGGTGCAATATTATATGACTCACCATAATATAATGACTCACCATTCCCCACTCAGATGTAATGGTAAAGATGGGGTACACAAGAAGTGAAATTACCCACGCGCTGTCATGTTCATCTTTTAATGAGGTCTACGCAACTTATCATCTTTTGGGGACAAAACCATCTAAAGCGGTAAGTTGACAAACAGTCTTAAAGAAAAGAGAGATAGAGATAGAGATAGAGATAGAGATAGAGATAGAGATAGAGATAGAGATAGAGATAGAGATAGAGATAGAGATAGAGATAGAGATAGAGATAGAGATAGAGATAGAGATAGAGATAGAGAGCGAGTGCGAGAAACAGTTTAACATCAGGAAATATCTCTAACGTCTGAACAGTAATATATCCACCATTTTATATAAATATTCATGTAAATATTCGGCTCCATACACTGAGTGTTAGCCAGTACAAGGACTGTTGTGAATTTACTTCCGGTCCCAAATTGTTGTTGCTCCCTAACAACACACACAGTCCATAGGGCGTGCTATTTCTCTCTCTTTCTCTCTCTCTCTCTCTCTCTCTCTCTCTCTCTCTCTCTCTCTCTCTCTCTATCTCTCTCTCTCTCTCTCTCTCACCAGCCCCTCCCAACTGTAGGTTGCACAGCCCCCTCCCCAGATTCAGAATACCAGACCCCCACAGAGACCACAGAGACCTCAGTCCGCCCCCTTTTCGCAGAACCCACCGTTCGACCTTGCACAACAACAGATAAATTTAGCACGGCAGATAGTGTACAATCAGAATAGAATGGGGTGTATCAGAGCATAGCACCATCATAATATATGTATCAGATATTATACTTTAGGTTGTTCGAAGATCAGATCATCTGCTGTAACAGGGTCATCACTTCGTTCCGCGTTCGAACACCCTTCGAACACCCTTCGAACACCTCTCAGATATATGTATCGTTCAGTGATCTCTTGAACTTCAGACTTTAACTAGAGCTCCCTCTCGAGACAGATTATAAATACAGACATGATGAGTCATGAGTTGCAAAATGCTGCACTATGTGACAGCAGTGGTTTATATCATTATACATTGGTTATGTGGTTGTTGTAGCTTCGAATGTCATTTTAGTTATGAACGATTTTCTCGATCTTTCTGTGCCCCCGAAATACGAAATGTCCCTCTCCTAACCACCCTATTACTACTGCATAACCCTGTACCACTTCCAGTGCCTGCCTCCACTTCCAGCATCATCACATCACGTCTCCCCCTCCTCTCCAGACGGCGCGCCAGCCACACACGACACGCGCGCGCGGTAATATGAAAACTCGAGTGTTTCAGCATTTGCTGTGCGCTCTATGTTATTATTGGCCAGTCAGGCAGTACACACCTTTCTGCAACTCACCCACTGTATCTACCCACTGTATCTTTGGACCTCTGTATCTCTCTCTCGCTCTCTCTCTCTCACTCTCTCTCTCTCACCCTCTCTCATCCTCAGCGTGTCAATCGTCACCTGTACCTTTATTTAACGACACTTATTATAGCGCTCTAGGCCGTGAAACATCTGACATCACGCCTCTACAATGTGTGACAACTGCAGTTATATGCGGATATTTATTATTACAGCTCCTGTCATGACAGTCTTCCTAGCTAGCATCCCCTTCTGTTCTTTATTCTATTCTTGTATATTTCGATTTATTTCAGTCTCCCTTCCCACCTTCTGGCTTCTTCGCCCCCACCTCTATAATACTATCCCCTATATCCAGATATATCCACACCATATAATACCTTCTTAATCTATATGCCTTCACAACCTCCTATCCCACAACCCCTCAAATAACCCCCTCACCTCCACCCCACAACCCCTCAAATAACCCCCTCACCTCCACCCCACAACCCCTCAAATAACCCCCACCTCCAACCCAGGACTCGGCAAGTAACCTCAACTCGGATGCCCAAGCACACCCCTCCCCCCGACGGGATATCAGTAAGAGGCCTGGCAGCTTAAAACCTGGTTTGAAACCCAGTGGTCACGGTAACAGCAACGACCACAGTAGGAGAAGGACCGTTACTGCAGGGAGGATAAACTCTAGTAATTCTACAAGGGGGAGCAATTCAGGTGTGTTAGTATTTTATTGTTGTATACAACATGTAGCAGACAATTGGGGATAGTCCCTTCTACTACCGCACAGCTGCTACTTGATAGCATTGCTCCCGGACGACTCAGCGATCCAAACCAAACCAAACAATTGGGGGAATGTTATATCGCTTGTTGTAGCATACATCGTCTCCTTTTTCGAGGAGAGATGATAAAATACAAAACCCCTTTCATAAACTCCCATTACTCTCATGATTTCAATTCCAAAGTGTCTTGTTTTCTCTCTAACACCCGGCCTGTCTGCAGATCACAGTGGTGCTCCTCATGTGATAAAAAACCCAGAGGGAACGGCCGCCAACCCCGACAAATCGGAGATCCCTGCTAAGGTCAGGCGAGATCCCGAGAACCGTAGGGTAGGTGTGAGTGTGAGCATGTGGTGTGATCATGGGAAGGTGTGAGCATGTGTGTGAGTGAGCATGTGGTGTGTGGTGTGTGAGAGAGTGACACCTCTACTGAATGAGGGAGAGTGTGCATCTGAATCTTGAGGAGCATGAATTTAGGGAAATGACCCATATTGGGTGAGATTAGTTCTTATTGGATGTAGTAGCATGCCAGCTCGAGTCTTGAGATTGCCTCGGATTGCAATAATATGTGTGCCCAAGTACAGGTGTGTTGATGAACGATTTACTGTGCTGCACAAATCATAATTAACACATACATTCGGCGTGTGTAATTTAGTTTAGAGACGCATAATGAATTTGCCAACTTTACTATTTTCTCTCTCTCTCTCTCTCTCTCTCTCTATCTCTCTCTCTCTCTCTCTCTCTCTCTCTCTCTCTCTCTCTCTCTCTCTCTCTCTCTCTTTCAGCATGCAGGCCCGTATTATTTGTAGTTAGCGAATGAGCAGTAGCATGTGTGTAGAATTAGACATCTCCCCCTGATCCCCCCCCCCCCCCCCCCCTTACTGAATCCTGACCCCCTTGGAAGCTAAACTTCCACCCTTTTTCTCTGAAGGAACCTGTTAGCTAAACATCGCAGTTTAACAACACGCGATCCACTATTAACCCTGTTCCTATGATGACACTGCAGTGGTAAATTTAAAATGTTTATATTTTTGCAGGGTGAAAGTGGTGCACCAGATCGACGTCACACCATCTACTACACAGATAACACCAATAATGATGTGTAAGTAAAAGGAGGGGTTTATTTGGAGTAGAAAATATCAGCACTGTGCTGCGCTATCTTTCTATCGCTCTTCTCTATCTTTCTGCTGTTTTCTATCTTCCTCTTCTTTCTATTCAATGTATTAGTTTGGATAAACTGAGAAGGAATTTCGGGAGTCAAGAAGGGTAAGAGTTGGGATTTTTTTTAAAAAACATAGCAATGGTTTTTTTTCATAAATCTGGAATTCCTTTTTTTCAGTGTTTGGGTTTTTAGTCAGCATCCACATAACTCTGTCTCTTGTCGTCTCTATTTGTCTCCCGATTAATATGTCTCTCACTGCTAATGTACCTGTCTCTACTGTATGCTGCTGTATCCCCGATGGTTCCTGTCTCCCCTTCTCTATGTTTGCTGTGTCTCTATCTCTCTCTCTCTCTCTCTCTCTCTCTCTCTCTCTCTCTCTCTCTTTCTCTCTCTCTCTCTCTCTCTCTCTCTCTCTCTCTCTCTCTCTCTCTCTCTCCTTGTCTACTACATGTATCTCTCCCTCTATCTCTTTGTATACTACATGTATCTCTCTCTCCTTGCTGTATGTTGCCCTCCCTCTCTCTCCTTGTCTACTACATGTATCTCTCTCCCTCTCTCCTTGTATACTACATGTATCTCTCCTTGCTGTATGTTGCCCTCCCTCCCCAGTGGACTAATGGAAGGCGTTATGTCCCGTAATCTCCGACTGAATGCCAACCCAACTCCCAGCAAGACATTCAAGTCAACAGCGGGTGGAGGAGGAAATGGAGGAGGAGGAGGGGGTAATAATAGTAACCAGTTGAGGCAAGGAGGCAGGACTCACAGTACTACTGGTGTGACACATCATGATAAGGGACGATCATTGGGCCTCAGGTGAGAGGACATGTGCGGTGTGCGGTGTGAAGTGAGCAGTGATGAGTTGCGACAAAAAATGGAGAAATTGCGAAGTCCGATCCTGGTCCCCCACGAAACATATCCCTTCCTCTTCCCCCTAGTTCACTTGTTTCCACTTTCCTCCACCCTCTAATAGTCCCACTTGTCAGTCTTGTCGTATGGTAGAGATCAGTGTGTCATGCTACTGTGCAGTGTGAACATGAGAGGGTCTAACCTTGCTAGCTGTGTGTGAGTGGGTCTAACTTTGCTAGCTGTGTGTGAGAGGGTCCAACTTTGCTAGCTGTGTGTGAGAGGGTCCAACTTTGCTAGCTGTGTGTGAGAGGGTCTAACTTTGCTAGCTGTGTGTGAGAGGGTCCAACTTTGCTAGCTGTGTGTGAGAGGGTCTAACTTTGCTAGCTGTGTGTGAGAGGGTCCAACCTTGCTAGCTGTGTGTGAGAGGGTCTAACTTTGCTAGCTGTGTGTGAGTGGGTCCAACCTTGCTAGCTGTGTGTGAGAGGGTCCAACTTTGCTAGCTGTGTGTGAGAGGGTCCAACTTTGCTAGCTGTGTGTGAGTGGGTCCAACCTTGCTAGCTGTGTGTGAGAGGGTCTAACTTTGCTAGCTGTGTGTGAGAGGATCCAATTTTGCTAGCTGTGTGTGAGAGGGTCTCACCTTGCTAGCTGTGTGTGAGTGATAGCGGGATTGTGCTGAGTTCCATTGAGTATAATAACCCTCAAATCCCCTCCTAATAACCCCCTCGTTATTTTTCAGTCCATCGACAACATCATCCACTACCCGCACCAACTCAGCTATTGGGTTCCAGACAAACAGTCCTCGAGGGGTAAGCACTTAGTAACGAGTAATTAATTCAGATAAACCCATAAATAATTTACATATTTGATATTAGTATTATTTCTAACCCGCCTCTTTTTCAGGATAGCGGCTTCAGTTCAAGACAAACGCCTCATCGCAGTACCTTCCACGGAAACACTCGGGGTACGTGATTTAACATGGGGTTTCGTACGTGTTTTGATGGTTTTAGTACCTGATTTGACGGTCCTAATCCCCCACTGTTCAGGTCAAAAGAGGTGGCCGCCCACTGCCCAATCTCCCTCCACCACAACTACCAACTCCGCCACGACGGACAGATCACGGGGTAGCAACATCCTGACGAGGATCACGAACAAAATCAAAGGAAGCAACAGCAAGTATGTGTATAACACAATTCATAATGTTACAGTATGTTACAGTATAACAATTCATAATGTTTTGTGTTGTGTACTTGGTGTTTTTAGTCGAGTAGTTGAAATGTTGGACCTATTGTCTTGAGAATTGTGTATCTGTGTCCAGCTATATGGCTCATTGTTAACTGATAAAGTGAAGTGACAAACTAACAAACTGTGGTTATGACAAAGTGTGACAAACTAACAACTTTACAAACACACACACAGACCAGATGATGACACCACCTCTCAATACGCTAAGTTGGAATGTGAGCCTATGCCTCAGATAACAATGGAGAACGCTTCTCTCTACGGCTCCTTCCTGGACAACTCTGACAGGGAGATGATACTAAGCAGCGTGGCTAGTTTTGTATCCAAACACCCCTCAAACACCAGTATCTCCGCTAAACAGACTAGTAGTGAGAGTGTGGGGAGTAAGGGTGTCAGTGACACCAACAACAACAAGGGTGGTGCTGGTGGTGCTGCGAAGTTGTCACCATTTAAACATGATCTGGGTGTTATACAGAATTCTCTGACTCATAATGGGATTACAGAACAGAATGCAGTGCCATTGAGTAGAAACAGACCTGCCAGTGAGAGACACCGGCGGAGAGAGGTAAATAGTTTTAGATGTACAGTCGGACCCCGATTTACCGGGATACTCGAAAGGATTTTGTCCGGTAAATCGGGTATTTTGTTCAAGTCAAGTATATCTTGGTAATAGTTTGTCTCACAAAATACAGCCTTCTGAGTCAGAAGTTCTGACCTCTCCGGACCGGGTATTCGTTTGAAATTCCAACAACAATCCAGGCGGTCAGGAAGACTTTAGAAGATGGTTACCACCCTGTCCCGAATGAACCTCCCCCTGCTTTGGATCTTAAACTCCTGAAATCCCGGCTCCGGGAGCAGCAGCTGAGGTCCCGGGATTCGGGAGAGGAAAGGGGATCAGCTGCCCCTAGATCGTGCAATAGGAGGAGGCCAAAAAGCGACAGACATATTAGACATAAGAGACGTGAACAACAGGACGCAGAAAGGTAATGACGACTACATCTCTCGTCCTAATCCCGATTTAAATCTACAAACACAGTTTTTCTTGCACTTGACCAGAGCATGATTGCTTAAATTTAGTTGAATCAGAGATCAATAACGACCCAATCACTCACTAACACCGCATCCTCCCAGTCTAATTCCACAAAACTCCATTGGCCTGCGACTCCTCCAACTATCAACTGAGTTCATAGAGGCTGACACCGACACCACACCGACAGACCAACAACAACAACAACACCGGGAACCTAGGGTGTTGGATAGTACCAGTGGGGTGAGGGTCATTAGTAGGAATAGGAGCTCTAGTGAACGGACACGGAGGAGAAATAATAACAATAAGGTGGGAAGAACTACTTTCAATCATTTCTAATTTTCTTGATCTTCATACACACTTCACCATTGTAATCCTGAGCACCAAAAAGTGTCTCATTCATTGCTCCTTCACCAAACTAATCACACCAGCATTCCCTTATCACTGCTCCTTCATAAAACTAATCACACCAGCATCCCCCTATCACTGCTCCTTCATCAAACTAATCACACCAGGATTACTGCTCCTTCATAAAACTAATCACACCAGGATACAAACGGTGGACCACCTGGGTTTTATGACGTCACAGACAGACCACTGACGACACTGATAAACAGACGACGTGCTACAAGTGACAGGAACATTAAACACAGACAGCTAGTTGAACAGCCCAGTCCGGGTGGACCAAGGTAATGATCTGTATGTGTAGTGTTTGTTGGTTGGTTTTCACAATGTTCTGTAGTTTTCCAGCTAAGTACCCCAGTTGTTCAACCCCCTCCACCTAATAATACCAACTCTCTAAAAAAGCACTATTTTCACCCATAACATTCGTCAAGATCCCTCCCCCCCCCCACATATCTCCCGAAATCCCTCCACTTCCAACCGTACGTTCTCTGCAGTTTCAGTAGTAAGACTCCAGTAAGTTCCGGTACTACTCCCTCTCCCCAGCCGGGCGCACAGCCACCTCAGCGGTCCTGGTCGGTCCGCTCTCGTCACACCCGGTTATTATACACTTCCTTGTTTGGTCATATATATGACCATATATGGTCATAAAACACGGTTATGATTGCCTTTACCTGTCTGTGGCTATAGGATATTTTGCTGAGAGATTTTCAACATTTCATATTATATCCTGCTATGCACGCTCCGTCTTTATATTATACTAATTCCAATATATTCTCCTCTCTCTCCTGATATACAATCGGAATGCGAAGGACGTGGTGTGAAATTCTACAAAAACACCTCTTCTTTCTATCTCTTTATTCTTTATATCGTTTATTTCCTGCTGAGATCCAAACAAGCTAATACATGAGTCCGCGGCGCTGAGAGTGAGATATTGTCCCGCTGAGTGCGTCTCGTTTATTGCATGGAGAGTTAAAGGAGATCATATTACTCTTTTTGGTAGCTGAGAAGCAATCTACTGTGATCTGAGCTGCCTCTTTCTTTTCTCTCTCTCTCTCTATCTTTCTTCTCTTTTATCTCTCTTTTTCTCTCTCTGTTCCTTTCTCTCTATCTCGCTCTCTTTCATTTTCTCTGACTCGCTCTATCTCTTCAGTTTCTGTTCCAAACTTCTTGGTCTCCTCTCTCTCTCTCCCCCTCATGAAAACGATTGCTACAGAAGAATATAATATTATCGCTTTGCATGTCCCAATAGCCCCACCCCTCCGCTCCCCATCACCCCACCCCCTCGTCCTATACCCCTCCCTATCCACAGGGCGGCCAGTAACGCTCCTAGTGGTGGACCCCCAGCCTCGACAGTGCCACAATCCGGGGGAGAGGACACGAAACCAAGATCTCTCCGGTTCACCTGGAGTATGAAGACAACCTCCAGCAAGGAACCTACCGACATGATGAAGGTACATGGTTCGCAAATTGATGCTATTGTTTTCAGGGCCGGGTCAGTATGTTGTTTGATTGTACAGAGAAAATGAGAAATTCCCATAATTTAGGAATTCCCATCAATTAGGAACAATAACAGCTCGTAATATTCTCAGGAGATAACGAGGGTACTGGAACTCAACAACATCGACTACGAACACAGAGAACGATTCTTGTTACTCTGTGTACGACACGTAGAGAACACTTCTGAAGATAGTCTTATACAATGGGAAATGGAGGTAAGGAGGTCACTTGGGAATCGCTCTTTATCAGTAATTTTCATTCCGTTTCGTATTCGCCGAAATCTCAAAGTGTCCCTAAATTTCTAAATCTCTACAAAATATTGTAGCTGTTAACACCACTCTTTTTCAGGTTTGCAAGTTACCACGGTTGTCATTGAATGGCGTACGTTTCAAAAGGATATCAGGTAAAGATATCAACTGAGTGATTATATAAGTTATACACAGCTGTACCATCTACTATACATACTGCTATATATATACCGCGAGTGCACATATCACTCCCGCTCCGCGCGACCATTTGCACGGTGAAATATGCACTCTGCTTCCGCGGGAGCGTGCAGATATAGGGGTAGCGGGATATAAGTAAGAACAGTGTCCCCTCAGTGTTTTTACACCTTATTCACACACAAACACACAGAATATGACTGACACAGTGCCAAGCGACACAAAGTCTGTCAAATTACACTCACTCTCCCTCTTTCTCTCACTAATTATCCCCTTATCGTGTTTTGTTGTTCACCATTTCCAAGAATTCCAATCTCCCTCTCTCGTATCTCTCTCTTTATCCCTCTCTTCTTTTCACTAATTAAAACTAACAGAACGAGTTCCCTTGTGTGTAACAGGTGTAAAAGTGTATTTTTGTGTATTTTTGCTTAGTTTGTACCTTGTTTTGTCACATCTCTCTGTGTGTAATCACCCAAAATTATGATTGTTTTGCTTGTCATGTGCTTTCTCGCGGAATATATACTCAATAACGTCCTGCACGGCATGTGCAAGCGCTCCTATATCGCACTCGTTACACTCGTGCAATATAGGTGTGAAATGCACTCCAGCTGCGCTGTCGTGCATTTCACCTCCATATACGCTCTGCAGTGCAGAGCGTATATGGCGCGCTTGCACTGCGTGCAGAACGTTATGTACTATATAACAGTAGTCAGTACTGCAGTACTCTCGATTTGCTAACAACATTTGATTTGTCCAGACCCTCCCACACATAAGATAACAAAATCGTCTCACATCTAACATCCTCTATCTCTCCTCCCCAGGGAACTCTCTAGCATTCAAGGACATAGCAGTTAACATAGCTAACGAACTACGATTATAACACTCTACCCCAACACCACAACAGCAACAACAAGCTCCGGAGAAAGAGAGAGAATATTATTATCCCCCTTCTGTTCACGGACTGTGTCATAAGAAATATTGGGAATATGTTACTATCCCATGCAGATACACAGAACTATAGTGTCCAATGTGAAACACAGAAAGAGAGGGAGGGAGATACTATGTCCAGTGTGAAACTGAGAGAGTGATCACGTGTTTCCTTCTGTTGATCAGAAGCTTTATTTTGGCGACTCTCCAGCTTTATTTTGGCGACTCTCCAGCTTTATTTTGGCGACTCTCCAAATACCTCACACCGATACCTCTTGCACACGTGTGTTGGGTACATGTGGGTGTGTGTGTTATGATTCGCTGCGTTGTTATAGGGACTATGTTTTGTTTGTTTTTTTTGCAGAGAGAGCGAGTAAGACATGAAAAGTGAAAACGATTTGTTAGCTTTATGTTTTCCCCCGCTTTTTTGAAATACTCGAAAAAGGAGAAATATATACGATTGTAAAATGTTTCAGAAAGGAGTGAGAGATGTCTGTAGAAAGAGACCACTCTCAATAATACCGTTCCCATCTCTATATATATTTATTCCGTGGTCTTGTCTCCTGGCTGACTAGTAACTGCAACTTGGTAGCTGATTAGTAACCACCCCCTTGGTTACTGATTAGTAACCAAAGCAGTTACACACGGCGACATGTTCCCCTGATATACCAGCTTGAAAACGTAGAGAGATTATTGTACTATTATTACCCTTGAGCGTGTAAATTTAATGAAAACAGATCCACACAATATGTTTGCCTGATATAATATAAAGGAGCAGCGAACTTTTTGTGCATTTTTTGAAGATTTTTGTCGTTGCTCGAACACATCTGTGTGTGTGAATTGTGTGATCACACATTATATCTCTCATTGTGCCCCCTCTGTTAATAATATGTTCTAAGTTCTCCCCATTCAGTCCTATTGCCTAGCTCTTAGATGTAAATATGATATGTGAATGAGAGAGAGGGAGAGAGAGAGTGAGAGAGAGAGAGAGAGAGAGAGAGAGAGAGAGAGAGAGAGAGAGAGAGAGAGATGGGTCTTCTGATTGTGTTAGGGTTACAAGCTTTTGAGGACAGTTATTTGGGGTCTAAATAGTCCCTTCTATCCCAACCTGTCCTTTTAGCTTTATTTGCTCATTGTATGATATAGTGCGAGAGTTTTGTGTGTTAATTTTGTCCCCCCTCCCTGATCTGAGAAAGAGAGAGTGAGACACGGTGTTTTTGTAGTGGTGACAGTGTGTGTTAATTACAACTTGATATTATTGGGTAATGTATTAGTGTCACGCACCTGCAACTATTGATTGTGTATGAGAGAGAGAGAGAGAGAGAGTTTTTTGTTTTTATTCACATTACACCCGGTATATATTTACAGTGTCCTTCTCCTCCTCTTTTACGCACACACAAGATCTACTGAATTTGTGATGAAGATGAAATGTGACGTTTCAATTTGTTGGGTGGAATCGGGGTGGAATGTCGTGGAGAGAAGAACGGATAACGCAATGGGGTAGAATTGGCTGAGTTAGCTGCAGAGAGCTGGCGCGCGCTGTCATCGAAAGAGTCGCGCGCGCGAGTTTTTTTTCATGAAATCAAGCTTGATTTTTTGTCTGAAACTGGGAACCGGAACTTCACTTTCTGCTTTTTAATTTTCTACCCGTGCCACGCTTCACGTTTACAACCATAGATACGGGAAGTGGAAGTACCGCTTCAGTATTTTTTGAGGGAATAAGGTGACCGATCAGCAAAATCACGCTGGTCAGTTGAAAAAACTTATCTAAGAAAATTTCATAACATTGCATTGTCAGAGATAAGGAACAACGCTTATAAAGCTGATGTCATTTTGAGAATTAGTGTTTAAGTCACCCTCCGCTAACGTGTTGTTTTGATACTGGAGCCAACAGCTGATATTTTGTTTCTGTCGGTGTGCTTGTCTTGTCGTTTTATTGCTTGGTATAGTTTGATATTTCCAGTTTTCCACTTGTTAATACTGTGATTGGCCTCCCTCTATTGAATGTAGTTAAGATGCAAACGATTGAGGACCACGGCCACCCAGACTCCTACATGAAGGACGATCAGCTTATTCACAAACTTCTTATGCCAGTGAGTCTTCAATTTGTAAAACTGCTACTTCTCAACGGCACTGGACAGTGATAAAAAGTTTTTGTTTGTAACAAAATATGTATTTGTCGCTATTCGCTAAAATGAACAACACACAGCAGGGAAATTTAACATACGAGCAGATTGCAACACAACACCTCTCACCGGACGAGAGGAAACTGATAAACGACTTTATGTACCTCCAGGAAAAGAGCAAACAACTTTTTCAACAGCTACGGTAAGGGTCTTCGAGATTCTAGATACCAGGAATCGACCGGATCAGGAAATACTGGTCCCTGATTGGCTGATAACCAGTCACGTGACCTAAATAACGAGTTATGATTGGTTGTTTACTTGTTTCAGTCGGTTCCTGGATTCTAGATACCTTATTTACAACTTGATCTGATCACTCATATTTGTCTTTGGCAGTGTCACACATACTATTATTATCATGTTCTATCGACTGGGAGTTCAACTTTAGCGTATTATTCATCGAAGTCTTTAGCCGGTTTGCTAGAATGGGAGGTAGTGTGGGTAGCAGTGTTGGGTGGTGGAGGGGGTGGAGCTGCAGAGGTACTACTGGAAGGGTTGGTTGTACTGGTATTGGTCACAACAAATTGGTCATTTCGGGATGTCTCTCTTTTCCGTCCATGTGATCCAGTTGTTACCACTACGTGCTCACACACAGCTCCCCCTACAAAAAATATGGGGTTACTGGGGTTAGTGGGTGGGGTTAGGGGGATAGGGGTTAGTGGGTTAGTGGGAATAGTTTGTATACCAGCCCGATTATGAGTTCTCAGAATTCTCAGAATGAGTAATAGTGAAAACAGAAGAGGGGCCGGGTTCAAATTTGAGTAATAAACTGAGAGCAAAACGAATAAAAAGATAGAAATGGTACCGTCGTTTTTAGTAGGTGTTCTGAAAGGTTCCACGTTTATTCTTGCTTCTCTGTCCGAGTTAGGCGCGGTGTCCCCGGCCCTAATAGCCCCAGCATGGTGTATTGGACTTGTCTTGGACTTCTTGCCAACCCTGCAAATATATAGCCTTTCTGAACAGGTTACTTATGTGGTGGGGATGAGCATTGTTTTGAACCTACAAAAAACAAACATATGGCCTCTAGTTGGGTGGTGGTCTAGTCAGGCATGCTGACATGAGAGTAAACAGAACGATAAGGTAGAGTTAGGTTACAGAATCTCAAGAACATGATGCAGGAAAAGGTAGAAAGAACGAGAAACTGCTGAGTTTATTTATTTTATAGTTCCTCTGCTTATCCCTCATCGCCTCTCTCTTTAACTCTATAGATCTTGAAGTGTATGGATTTTGCATTTAGTTAGGCAGTACTAATGATGAAAGGGCCAAATCTTGGACAAAATTTGTAACAAGCTAATTTCTTCACCAACCGGCTCAGATGGGTGTCTAGTAATGCCAAAAAAAAATCAATGATGATCAGGAGCGCGCACGCTCCGTAGCGCGCGAAAATGTTTCACGTGCATTTCTAGCTTAGAACAAAAAATGAAAACCAACTTAGGAAAGGAGTAGAGACAAATCTGAGGGCACTAAAATGTGTGGCGTCCTCGCATTAGTGGGGGTAGGTGCCGGAATTAAGTCTCTATCTCATCTGGTTAATCAGATAATTGGATAATTAGGTTTGTGCATAACTGTTTTTTGGCTATACGGCTATAGCCACTTAGGAATGGTTTAGAGACTTTTCACTGGTGCCATTTTGTTCAGAACAAAATTTTAATCTAAGAGTTGTGGAAAAATTTAGGGCCTATCTCTTACCGTTTAGGCGTAATTTGCGCTGAAGGGATGCCAAATTAGTCGAAAATGCGAAAAAAATGAGTTAATTGGCTTCCTTTCACCGCAAATTACGCCTAAACGGTAAGAGATAGGCCCTAAATTTTTCCACAACTCTTAGATTAAAATTTTGTTCTGAACAAAATGGCACCAGTGAAAAGTCTCTAAACCATTCCTAAGTGGCTATAGCCGTATAGCCAAAAAACGGTTATGCGCAAACCTAATTATCCAATTATCTAATTAACCAGATGAGATAGAGACTTAATTCCGGCACCTACCCCCACTAATGCGAGGACGCTACACATTTTAGTGCCCTCAGATTTGTCTCTACTCCTTTCCTAAGTTGGTTTTCATTTTTGTTCTAATCTAGAAATGCACGTGAAGCATTTTCGCGCGCTACGGAGCGTGCGCGCTCCCGATCATCATTGATTTTTTTTGGCATTACTAGACACCCATCTGAGCCAGTTGGTGAAGAAATTAGCTTGTTACAAATTTTGTCCAAGATTTTCACCAATACTCCCTAACTAATTGGTCACTCTAAAATTAGGGGTTCCAACTTACTTCTCGTATAGCAGGAAGATGAATATAATGGCAGCGAGAATGAGTGCAAACACGCTAACCAGTACCCAGATGAACACCATACTGACACCAAAGTGACCTGAAACAGCGAAACAGGGGTGATTTAGCTGTTAGAGTATTGGCCTAGCAAGGGTTTAGTATAACTCTGCAATCGTGGAATGGACTGGCCCCAGGTTCCCACAAACTATGGAGTACCAATCACTGCCCAACTCCAGTTAAAATCCGCCCCTTCCCCACACACGCACTAATAGTACTTGCTCTAATAAGAGTCTGGTTTCTATGGCCCCTACTACACGCACTAATGGTTGCTATGGCCCCTACTACACGCACTAGTACTTGCGATGGTTGTGTTGTAGGTGGTCGAGTTGACGGCAGTGCTTGTATAACATCCCTCAATGTGTGTGGGGCACTGGGTACACGTCCCAAACTGAGTCTTGTACTTTCCTGAGTAGTGGGGGTAGGTATTTGTAATACTTGCCTGAAGTGGGGTGGGGTGGGTCTTATATACTTTCCTGAATAGCGGGGGTAGGTATTTGTAATACTTGCCTGAAGTGGGGAGGGGGTGGGTCTTATACTTTCCCGAAGTATGGATCTTTCAAGGGTTCACCTCCCATACCAGCTCCCACGCAAAATTTAGTGAAACAGCCGGGACGTAAACCCCGCCACAAGGCTACATACCCGGTGGGCAACTGATAAAGTTGCAACATGTGTGCTTATGGTACTCGAACTCCTGGCTCTGGTTCTTGATGAAGAACGAGAAGCAGTGGATACACTGGTGGCAGTCGATCACTATATCACACTCTTTTCGTCCCGCCGGGGTTACTGCAGAGGGGCCGGCTGCCATGGTACACCTTGATATGTGGGGGGCGTGTGTTAGGAATTAGGGAATATCACAATTGTGAGGGCTGGTGTTAGGACTTGGGGAAGATCACAGTTGTGGGGACTGGTGTTAGTGGTAAGGGACGAAACTATAAGGATTGGGAATTTGCCTCACAAAATACTGTGTTCGAACCGGACCGGACCGAATTCATGTTACAGTCATGCAGTATGACAATTGGGGATAATATCGTTCAAAGTTAGAGTTATATTTGATTGTCATTCTCCAAATCGCGATTTGAGCATGGTTTTGTAAAACTTATAGAGGTAGTCGAAGTGTTACTACCACAATTTCTATGATATTGTGGTCTTTGCAGTTATCAAACTAGTTACGAGGTAGAACTTGGTATAATGGTACAGGGTCCCCCTCTGGTTTAGAGGGCACCAGAACTGCCACTTCCCTTTCAGACTAGCTGTTGTTTTATGACGCAATTTTGAACTTTTAGAAATCTCTAGAAACCCGAGTTGAGTCCAATTTCATACAAACAATACCGTACTACAGCAGTACAGTACTGCATTTCTGCTGTTTGACACCATGTCAGCTGGGAAATACCACTACCACCTCATGCCACTAACACTTCTATTTCGATGTTATCTTTCGGGTTACGTATCGGTGGTACTACTGCTATCAGTTGTCGCCATTCCCCACCTGAAGTTAATTACTGTTGCACAATAAATTGTATGCACGTGCATGGATTAAGTGAAGCATATTATGTAGACAATGAAAAGTCAAATCCAGCCGAGTTTTATAATAATCTGAGATAAGAACTGAGATAAGCACCGCCTGTGCAACTGGTTTGACGGGTTTTGACTGGGGAGTGGGGGCTGATAGTGGGAAATGATGCTACCGATTCTGAGATTATATAAGGTTGTACATAGAATACGAAATGGATTAGGACTTGGGAGATTCATATCACTCAGATTAAGATTTCGGGGCAGAACGTGTCGTGTATTATAGCGAGATCAGTGTAGCTGAGAGGGATGGTGTTTGTTTGTCTGTACTTTGTTGATTGTTGAACTAATGTAGGGGAGAGAACCAGAGAAAGAGAGAGAGAGAGAGAGATAGAGAGAGAGAGAGAGAGAGAGAGAGAGAGAGAGAGAGAGAGAGAGAGAGAGAGAGAGAGAGAGAGAGGAGAGACAGAGAGAGAGAGAGAGAGAGATGCTTGTGAAACAATAATAGCCACGCACGCTTGCTCCTTCTGAGTGTCAGGCTCTTAGTGCACGTCTCCCCTAGCTTTCTCTGTCTATCGTTCTTTCTTCTTCTTCCCTCCTATCTTCTCTCCTCTTCCTTCTCATCTCTCTCTCTCCTCTCATCCTCTTTCTCTCCCTCTGCCGGTCTCTCTCATCTCTCTCTCCTCGTCATCATTCTCTCCTCTCCTCTCTCTCATCTCTCTTCTCTCGTCATGCTCTCTCTCCCTCTCTCTGCTCTCTCTCTCTCTCTCTCGTCTCTCTCCTCTCTCTCTCTCTCTCTCTCTCTCTCTCTCTCTCTCTCTCTCTCTTGCTTTCACAATATAAATAGTATGCTCAATCAAGTGTAGATTACCGACCACTACCAATGTCATATATACATGCAAATGTTGGCGAAGCGGCGATATTTATCCAATACATAGATCCCTGAGTTGACTCAATAACTCCATTTCAATAACTAAATCCCCTCCCAGGCACCTGCCCCAGCATGGACAGTTCAACTGGCAGATCCATTTCTCGAGGACATTCGACTGTTTCTCCAAGCTATGGAAGTTCCAACAGGTACAGATATTAGAACAGATATTATTGACATGCTCCCCGTCTGTCAGCTCTCAAAGCGCGTAGCATGGCAAAGATATTAGAACAGATGAATCCAGAATCACGATATGACTCTCAATATAACTGTATAAATTTATCATTGAGCAGCTCAATAATCATTCATACCGTTATCAAGAGTCAAAACTAGGAATCTTGCCGAGAGTGCTCTTATATCCAGAAGTCTGCAGGAGAGCTATTAAAAATTGCTCGTCATATCTCATTTGTTATTGAGAGTCATCATAAAATACTGAAGTCATCGTCCCCAGATGTCTGGTACCTACGTCTCTGTTACTTATCAGTTACTAATTCTCATTTTCTCCAGGACCACAGAAGTCTACTGGATATCAAGTATGGGCTCCAAAGGTGGCAAATTGGAGAGATAGCATCAAAAATTGGGCAGCTATATTATCACTATTAGTAAGTTTTATTGTCACCATGTAGCAGTTTAGTTTGTCAGTTGCCAATACTGGACCTCCCCCGTGTTAATGGAGTAGCCCCTCAGCTTCACCAATTCAATATCATATCATATCTCTTCTGACTAACAACCCTCAGCTTGTCACACACTGACTGCACACCTTCTCGCTACGTGAGGCGGCTACGCGGCCTCACGTAGCCGCACCGGGCCAAAGGCCCGGTGCGAAGAGGAGGGTCTTATATGAGACAACCCTCAGCTTGTTTTGTCAGTTGCCAATACAGCACCTTATCTTGTTATACCAGTTTGAGGAACAACTTATATTTATACCTATTTACAGTTTGAGAACATCAGACACGTGCTATCTTCACGAGGCACTGATCTTCTACCTGGCCATGAGACAACGCAACTACTATAACAAATATACTGATGATACGTGAGTGAAGGGGGGGGGTACGGTTGAATGGAATTTTGTAGCTCACACTGGGGTGATGTTATTGGTGTTTTTATGGCTGAATGATTGCCTATTACTAGTTTTCTTATAGCCTTATATTATGACTGATCACTATTTATATTCTAGGATCCTGCTAAAGAAACTCCGTTACTACACACGGTTCCTGGTGGTGGCCTTCATGGTGAACAAGATGGACCTGGTATTGGAACTCAAAACGGTAATAGTTACTCGCGCTTTGAGGTGTTTTTCAGTGATGAATCTAGAAAGTGTGATATGACAATCCCTGATCCCACCCCATCCCTCGTGTAATATGTGTTTTGAGTCAAAGTTTATATTATCAGGGGCGAAAGCAAAACTTCTCACCAGCTAACCCCCACCCCTCAGGAGATGTCGGTACTAATTGAGGAACTGGCTGAGACCAGATCTGTTGCTGAGGTGAACGAATGGAAGGGGATAGTTAGCGAGGTTACCCACTTCAGAGCTGCACTCAACCACATCTCAGTTACACGGGTAAGGAATGGGGAACAGCTGTTCTTACTTCCTTTTTTGGGAGTAAAACTTTATCAAATGTGAATGCTGAGAGAAATGTATTTGTCCTGACCAGTTCGGGGAGTGCAGTGAGACAAGTTAACACAGTTAACACCGTCTATCATGTACCCCTTTTGCGACTGGGACCCCCATTTTAACACCCCCCCCCCTCAACAGATGGATACATCTACAGTGTATCTCTCTCATCGACTCCTCCCAGAGAACAGAGTCCTTCCAGATGTGACACTCTCTCCCAACCCTCTCAAACTACACTCTGCAATCATAGCAGGCACTAAAGTCGGTAAGTACTGATAGGGTTATAATGTCACAATTTCAATTCTGCTGGAGTTTGTTCGAATTGTGTTACACTTCATATCAACTATCAAGTATCAACTGCTACATAAAACAGCTCGATAAAAGTTCTATTATGATTCCTAGGACAACCGAAGATCACAGAGTTATCGATTGACATGTTTCGAGTTGGGACTATCCTGGAGAGGAACCCCAAGGCACTACCATCTGTATGCAATCCCATGAAACAGGTATGTAATTTCCTTGGGAGGGAAGGCTGGGGAGAGGCTAGGCAAGAAGTAGACAAGCTAGGCAATATGTTGCTTATAGGGGGATTTTATTTTCATTCATCCGGCATCCCATTTCAACTTCAAATCCGTCTAATTATTCTATCCACTCCCAGTACCTGTACAAACCAACTGCATCAGAGTTATTATGCTGTTTGGCGGAACAAGCCTGTAACTTACCCAGACAATCTGCTCAACTTATCTACCTATCAGGTACCTTTCTATCTCTCTCTCTTTCTCTCTCTCTTTCTCTCTCTCTCTCTCTCTCTCTCTCTCTCTCTCTCTCTCTCTCTCTCTCTCTATCTCTCTCTCCAGGTAACAATGTATCATATACTGATAGAACTGGCGGCCAGGACACATACACCAGTGGAGGGGGAATCCACTTTGGGCACCGGGACGCAGTTGAACACAAGTACTCCAGGTAAGAAAATAGTATTACTGACAAGCATAGGATTGCCTTGCTCGACCCTATTTCACCGCATCCCGCACGTTGAAAATAGAAAGGGTTCATACAGAAAAAGAAAAGGGTAGGATCCAAGGAAAGAGGATCTGAGCAATTCAACAGAAAAACATGTACTGACGTATAAAATAGGGAGCAAATATACGAAAGAGGGTAAAGTGGGCAGACAATATAGTAGAACGACATCCAGGGAGAGAGGGAGAGAGAGAGAGAGAGAGAGAGAGAGAGAGAGAGAGAGAGAGAGAGAGAGAGAGAGAGAGGGAGACAGAGTGAATTTGACAGTTTTATGAAAGGAGACTGGGAGAGAATTGCTTCGCTAATCCCCACGTTTCCTCGCCAACCGTGTAATTTCAAAAACGAGAGAGACGGGTCTCATCCAAAGAGACGGGTAGAGTGGTGACAGAATTATTGGTGGTTGAACTAGTGACGACTGCATCACCACGTCCCGATTGGACTTCTCTTTAGCTCCTTATCTAACGATGCCAGTTTCAATGCCAACACTTCTAATTCCCAGTTAGTCGAAATAGACCTCTAACCACCCCCCCCCAATTAGTTTGTATAATAGTCCTCTAATCACCCCCCCCCCCCCCATTTAGTCGGTATAGTCCTGACCTACTCCATGCTGAAGATGTCCACCCATTCCTTCGACACGCTACACTTCTCATTGTAGAGGGAGAGGACAGGTGGGTTTAACATACAGGGTGTTCTGATCAGATCTCATTTCATAATAATAATACAATGTGTCCTGCACTGTCTTTGTATCACACCTTTTTTGATCATGGGTGAGTGGGTTCCATTTGTATAGCTATTACGTATCACAACTGCTTGCTAACTACTTGTTTGTATTTACCCTAAACTCTCCCCTCAGGTCCTTCTTCAGTACTGTAATGCCTGTATTCAGAGAGCCCGTTATTGTCCTTCTATCACCAAAACTTGTCCCTCACACACTCAAAGGTACCATGTTTATTTCGTTTTTTTTCTTTACAGGGGTAGGGGTTAGAAGCAAGTTTTTTCTTAGTTATGAACCCCCCTCTACCGCGCGGCCTTCTTTTCTCCCAGAATTTTAATTTCGATCACTCTGATATTTTGTCACAATATTTGTATGGTTAATCATTCGAGGAATCCGGAGTTTCAAAACATAAAAGTGTGAAGTTCATGAATGAACCCATTTTTTCATTTTTCGGGTTTTTCCACGTTTTCGCATGGTTAAATTCGGTTTTATTCTTAAAAATAGCAACCATGCATTAGAGTAAACAACAATAAATGGCAATCCGAGTTTTTATTAAAAATGAATCAAGTTTAGTTGGTGAAATAAATGATTGAAAAACGGTCATTTTTACCAAACATCGATTTTAACCCGTTTTGACAAGAAATTGGTAAATTCAGGCGCTAAAAATTCGTAGGGCCATTACACTTGATCGATATTGATGTTAGCCAGAATTTCGGCGCTCTATCTAAAAATTCATTTTTACGACTGTAATGAATCCTAAATGAACTTGAAAACAAGAAAACTATTCCAAACTGGAATTTCACAGTCGCCTTTGGGTAACGATTTCCTTTCAAACGCGACTAATTTTAGCTCAATTGGGCCACCACAAGAGACACAGTGGCCACTTTCCCGACACTAGGTATGGTCAAGTGACCCCTATTGAACCGCTAGCGTCATTAATAAGTGCCAATAAGTTGGTTACGAAGTCACCCCTATTAGCTAGCGCAGAGGGGGAATTTCATTACCAAGCCAATAAGCAGGTGTAATGGTCGCGTATCACGTATCACATCTGCTAATTAGGACGGTATAACGATACAGCGTCGGTTAGAATGTAAGTTCTCTAGCTAACACGTCATAATTTGATGGGGATCACATGACCCAACCTAGGCTTGGTAAACTGGTCACTGTGATTCTTGTGGTAATCCAATTAAGCTCAAACTGGTCGCGTTCGAAAGGAAATCGATAGCCAAACAAATTTGTAAAACTTTGGTACCAAAATATGGTCCCGTTTTGGCGTTCATTAGATGTTCATTCGGGCGAAAAAAATGAATTTTCATCCAGAAGGCTGAAACTCTGGATTCCTCGAATGAGTAACCATACAAATATTGTGACAAAATATCAGAGTGATTGAAATTAAATTTCTAGGAGAAAAGAAGGCCAATGTACCCTTAGTTTTTTTTGGGCCGCGCGGTAATAGACCCTTGACAATTGAGTGGAATTCTCAAACGTAACAAACCACTTATCAACAGGAAACAAACTAGGTTCATTAATGAGCCTCTTCCTACATTGCCCAATGATGGCGTTCTGTCTCCTTTGCAACATTGATCGACTCAGTGATACACAGTGGAAAAAAGGTGAGCCATGACCTTGGAAAATAGACTGGAGATTCAACCTGCAGTTCGGGTATAAAGCAACCACGAGACTTTCGAGAATCGGGGAAAATTTTCGTTGTTACAAATAAGAGATATGATTAGCACCATAGATTAACATTAACTCACTTGTTGTCAGGTCTCTCGATAATCAATGGGTTGCTAGCTGAACTTCTTACTCTTCTATCTCACAGCAAAAGCGTCCGTAAGTTCCCTTCAATTCCAAGAAACCTAAATTTCTAAGAACTTTCACTTGTCTTCATGCAGTCACATGCTAGCTACTATCTGTCGCCTGATATTGGACGCTTTCTCGTGAATCAATGAGAACCTGATTTCGTTTCTGGAGAATCAAAAGGGCAATTGACGCATCTTGCTTTGCGTAGCGCGCGGAACATATTGGATAGATCACCCCGCGCGCTCTCGTGTTTTACTACTGAGATATTGTGCTGACAAGGGATCCTGTGTGTTCTAACCCCCCTTTTCTCTCCCTTTCAGATCCGCACTACATCCAGCTGCTAGATGACCCATTTATCAGGTTGATTGTCCTGCGATTCTGCCTCTTTTCTGCCGTGCTACAAATGCACACAGCCTTCAAGGTAAGATACAGTGCAGGTAGATGTAGGACAATGTGTATTGTGTACACTGCAGTACATTCCCTCTCTAGCTAGTCGTATTATACATGGTAACCCCGTCCCCATCCAACCTAATTCTCACCCCCACCCACTCAGACGGAGGAGTACTACCCATCATGTGTTCCCTCTTTGAGCTCCTCAGATATCTTCATGAAGCCTTCCGTGAAGCGAGGAATTGTTGACATTGCAAACACACTTGAGTGTCTTGTTCTATTCTCTGAGTGATGAATCTCTATGGTAACCATGGTAACCAGCTGACTCGAGCTAGTACGAGGAACTATGTTATCCAATTCTGTAACAGATACTAGGACTGTAACAATACAGAAAGTGACAATAACAAATCATGCACAGTGACTGTCTGGCGGCGCCGACACGATCTGAACGAACTGACATCAAAATGGGGTCTGGCGGCGCCAGTGATGACATCACTGATGTGATTGTGGTTCAGTAAATCTTGAGTGAGACAGAAGGTACACGTTTTATAAAGTTTATCTGAGATACAATCCTGTTGCTCTAGTCTGTGGCTATATTCAAGATTAGGCGTGACCCCCTTTCCAAATGAGATAACTGATTAAATCATTGCCAGTGCAGCAAGTGGTTGCTATGGCTCTAATTGGTAGTACAGATAATGATATAAATAAAGTCCTGTAGATTAAGAGAAGTTAATTGTTTTGATGGTGGTGTGGCCACATGTGGGAATGGGCGTGGGAGTGGGACTGAGTCGCCCAGTGGGTGTGTTCAATTGCAACTGTTTAATCACTGTAAATGTAATTGTAATTGTAAAATGTAAATAACAAGTAAATACTTAAAGTTAACTTTTAATAACGGGTTAGCCAGAGACCATGTTTTGTTTCATTATTGATAATAACCCTACGGCCTACACTCTACAGCTAGTAACTAAATAGGTTTAGTTTCAGTGATATAAATATCGTCATTCAATGTTCTTTGTTAAATGTTTAATGCAAATGTTGTTTCTTTAAAACTGTGTTATATAATGTCTTTCAAAGTCTTCAACTTCAAGGCAATGTACTGTGTGGAGCCCGATCGGTAACTAGGTCGATGCTCTGACGGCGGTCTTCGCTCGGTCAAACCAATGCTCTGACAGATCGACGAATATTGATGCTCGCTGAAGCAAGCACACGGCAGGCGCATAACTTTGATTTTTTAAGTGCCAAAATTATGTGCGCGTAGATGTTCCGCGCGCCGCAACGTGTTGCCAAGCGCAAGCCGCAACGAAAATAAAAAAGTCGCAGCGCAGCTTGAAAAGCGCTGCCTTATCCCGCGCTGCCAGCAACGTTTGCCAACAGCGCAGCTGAAAATTTAAAAAGTCTTGAAGAAAAAAGTTGGTGAACGTCTTCTAAATTGCTTTTGCCGCTCAGAAATCACCCCTGCACTCAGCCCTAACGTCTCAGCTTAGCCCACAGTTCCTGCTTTCATTCATTAGTCCAACAAATCCAGCTATAATTGGGTATTTTCATCAAATTTAACAGTTTTTTGACCTTGTAAACGTATGGAAACACAATTTTTGAAATTATTGGCGTTCTCAAAGAAGATCTAAGTTGCTAAAGAAGTCCCCTATTTGTAGGAAACTATGACGCATCTGTAGAGAAAAGTGAGATTCCCCTAGTCACACCACGCTTGAACATCATTTATGGCTACCACAGACAAAAAGCCAGTATCGGACCGGGTCGTCACAAGTAAGTTCTTTTAAATACACACTGTAATAAGTAACAACAACACTTCATAATCTCTGTGTTGTTCTGGGTTGCTGCCCATAAAGGCAGTAATTACTAGCGGTCAGTTCAAAGCATTCATTGTTTAATTTTATGTTTTCCGTTTTTTTCTTCCTTCCTGACATAATTCCCCCTCCTCCCTCAGCTATTCCATACCCGGCTATTGAGCGATTGACTGAGGAACAGGTTTTTGATGAAAATGGTTACCCACGAATGTCCGTACTTAAAACACATTTTATAGCAGAGGGAAGGTGAGGTTCTTCTTCTTTATTTCTAAAGTTAAACTAACCAATTCGTCATGGTCGTGTGTGTTTATATTGCTGCTTCATTTGTTTATCTTTCTTTATGAAGGAATTGTTGTAGTTTGGACTATTGCTTCTATTCATCCTTCATTTCTCTTGCGAAGCAGATTGAGTTAGGATTTTATCAATTTGCCTCCTATCAAAACATGGTGTTTCCCTATTTCCTCCTTTCCTGAGACTAATTTCCTCTGCCCCATCTCCCTGCACACAGCCTCAAAACAAATCTCCGTATTTTCTCTAAATAACCCAAAATAACTACAATATGATCTCTCCATGTCTCTCTCTCTCCCTCCTTTTCTCTCTGTTTCTATCCCTTTCTCTCTCTTTCAGATTGACGGAAAGCTGTGCATTGCGAATAATCAACACAGGAGCAAGCCTACTGAAACAGGAGGCGACCTGTATCAATGTTGGGGCACCTGTTACAGGTACTAATCTCACAATTTGCGGGGTAACCTGGTCACATAACAATCTCAAAATTCAAAATTAAAACAGCACTTGTTTATGTTTTGCCATCATGTGCCGATTTGATTAATCTCAGAGCAGATTTAACTTGTAAAATTATATGTCATCACACCTTGCATCTTCCAATTTGTATCGGAGAGATTTGCAAGTTCTCTCCACACACACTCTATTCTTGCAACACACTGCCAGCACACAGTTAACCCATGAAGACTGGCTCTTTTGCAAATGTGATTTTCTTTCCGCTCATTTCTCTCCGCGTACATTCCTTTTCCTCTCTCCTACTACATTTTCCTTCCGTTCTTTTTTACTCTCATTCTCTCTATTTCTCTCTATCGCCGTTCTCTTTCGCTCTCTCCATCGCCCTTTCTCTCTTTTCTCGTTCTCTATCTTCCCTTCACTCTCTTTCTCTCTATACTTGTTCTATCCCTCTTTTTCTAGTCTTTTCCGCTACACAAGCAACACAAGTACCGTTCTGAATGAAACCTAAAATCAATGAAACATTGTCTAAATCCTATCAAGTCACTTTCATATTCATCTGTCTCTCGTCAATACCCGACCCCTTTACACGCATTACCCTTTGAAAGATATAAGAGGGTAATCAATTGGTACCATCATTGATCAAGGTCTTCTATGTCCCTGTGTGTATATTATCATGGGTAATAACTGAGCATACTTTACTCTCCTTTTCTCTATCTCTGATCTTGAGACTATTTGTACATCTAACCGCTCACTCTCTCTCAAAACATTAAGCATCTCTCTCTGTCTCCCCCCGCGGTGAGTCAAGCAACATTTCTCAGGTTGATTATTCACTTTTCATCTTCAGAATTAGAGAAAGAGAGGGTGGAAGAAAGAAGAGATTAAAGATGGAAAGAGCAGCTGGTAGATGAAGCCTGATTCTCTCTCTCATACTCTGAGTCAGGGCCGTCTCGCTCGACTCGCTAGAGAGAAAAATGGAGAGAGAAGCAGCCTCGGTAGAGGAGTAGAGAGCGAGAGCAAGGAGAGCAGGCGAGGAGTCGAGAGACTGAGCGATATCGGACTCGTCGCTCTACGCAGCGCTCGATCTCTCTATCCTCGCTCTTGTTTCGCTCTGATCGCTCTCCTCTCTCTCTCTCTCTTCTCTCTCTCTCTCTTCGCTCCTCTCTCTCTCAGATGCTAGGATTCTGAGATTAAAAGAGCATTATCTATGTAGTTTTAGAGGGATTGAGATTAAAAGAAGCGAGTTATGTTACGTATTGAATGTAGTAAGATGAAGAAGAGGTATATTAGCAGTACTGAATGTACTAAATTAGTGAAAGTGTAAACCACAGGCAGGGATATTAAATATATTGAGACGGTAGAAAGAGAATTGCAATAGTAGATTGAATGTAACAACTAGTTATACGCGTAATTGTCGGGTGAAAACTCGTTAACTGCTACTACTACTACTGTGATGTCGTTATTTAATCCGTTCCTTCTTCTTCTTCTATATCCTCCGTCTCCCAGTATAACCGAGGGTTCTCATTCTTCTCTCCCAGTATAACGGAGGGTCCTCACTCTTCTCTCCCAGTATAACCGAGGGTTCTCATTCTTCTCTCCCGGTATAACGGAGGGTCCTCACTCTTCTCTCCCAGTATAACGGAGGGTCCTCATTCTTCTCTCCCAGTATAACGGAGGGTCCTCATTCTTCTCTCCCAGTATAACGGAGGGTCCTCATTCTTCTCTCCCAGTATAACGGAGGGTCCTCATTCTTCTCTCCCAGTATAACGGAGGGTCCTCATTCTTCTCTCCCAGTATAACGGAGGGTCCTCATTCTTCTCTCCCAGTATAACGGAGGGTCCTCATTCTTCTCTCCCAGTATAACGGAGGGTCCTCATTTTTTCTCTCCCGGTATAACCGAGGGTCCTCATTCTTCTCTCCCAGTATAACCGAGGGTCCTCATTCTTCTCTCCCAGGTATAACCGAGGGTCCTTCATTACTTCTCTCCCAGTATAATAACGGAGGGTCCTCATTCTTCTCTCCCAGTATAACGGAGGGTCCTCATTCTTCTCTCCCAGTATAACGGAGGGTCCTCATTCTTCTCTCCCGGTATAACGGAAGGTCCTCATTCTTCTCTCCCGGTATAACGGAGGGTCCTCATTCTTCTCTCCCAGTATAACGGAGGGTCCTCATTCTTCTCTCCCAGTATAACGGAGGGTCCTCATTCTTCTCTCCCAGTATAACCGAGGGTCCTCATTCTTCTCTCCCAGTATAATGATAACTGAAGGTCCTCATTCTTCTCTCTTCATAGCGTGTCTAAAACCACCATGCTATGTACTCACTGCACTGTTTCATCTCATTCAGTAGGGTTGAAAGAAAGGGAACACAATGGTGACATTCAAACCATTCACTCGTTGTCTGAAAGATATCTCTGTTTTCTGTTCTGGTCGTCCTTCCTTACTAAAATACTTTCTCTCTCCCTCTCTCTCTCCCTCCCTAAATCGAACCCCTTTTCAGTGTGTGGCGACATTCATGGTCAGTTTTATGACCTTATGAAACTGTTTGAGGTGGGAGGACCACCCGAATCGACACGGTATCTCTTTTTAGGGGACTACGTTGACAGGGGATACTTCTCGATAGAGGTAAAACAACCGGGTCCTAGATTTAGGTCCTAAAAACAGCTCTAGTATCCTAGATTTGGATACGATGGCTCCTCTTTCAACCTTCTATTCAAAGAGATATTGAAGCAAATTTAACTGTCTTCATTATATTTTGATTACTTGCAAAGCATCACTGACTTTGAAGAATGGAGATATTTAAATGATATGCATTGTATCTCATTTCTCAATATATTTTCTTTGTTTCTCGTATCTCATTGTTACATGTTCATTCGCAACGTGTTTCTTTTCTCACACATCACTGAGTTTCTCTGATCTCTCTTTCTTTCTTTTTCTCTCTTTATCTCTCTCTCTCTCTCTGCATCCTCTCACCTCCTCTCCTCTCTCCTCTCCTCTCGTCTCTCTGCTCTCTCTCTCTCTCACTCATCTTCTTCTCGTACACACGCACAACTACAATACACAGTTCGCGACACCTTTGTCTTAGATACGTGTGTGCGTAATTAACCCTTACACATCTCTCTCCTTATTCTTCTTATTTCTTTCTTTCTCTCCTTCTCTCTCTCTCTCTCTCCTTCTCTCTTTCTCTTATTCTATCTTTCTCTCCTTCTCTGTTACTCTTATTCTCTCTCTCTCTCTCTCTCTATCTCTCTCTCTCTCTCTCTCTCTCTCTCTCTCTCTCTCTCTCTTCTCTCTGTCTCTCTCTCTCTCTCTCTCTCTCTATCTCTCTCTCTCTCTCTCTCTCTCTCTCTCTCTCTCTCTCAGTACCAAAGTCTCAAAATACTTTCTCTTTTCTATTTGTTTCTCCCTTCTACTCCTTGTCGTCTCATTATATCTAAATCACAGGATGTTTAGATGGATCTGAGAGGCCGGAGTAGTTCCGGAGAATGACTCTTTTCTGCATATATTCCAATTAGGGATGTATATTCTGAAGAATGAATATGTTCATTCTTCAGAATTCCTCTCGGCCAGAGAACTAGATTATAAACGACTTCAAAAGACCCCCTATTTATGTCCCTCATCCCAGATCTCACTCCCCCTCCTAACAAACATCTCCCCCCTACAGTGTGTTCTATATTTATGGGCTCTAAAGATTCTTCATCCAACTACACTATTCTTACTCCGTGGAAATCACGAGTGCAGGCATCTTACGGAATACTTCACCTTTAAAACTGAATGTAAGTTAAAACAAAAATGATTTGTTTGTTGACAAAATGTTCCGCCGAGTTTTATATATGAAACAAGTTATAATGCTTCTGAACGTGTTGAAAAGTAATGAGAATGATTTAGCGTTCTGCACACAAAAGTTTTAATGTTGACATTAAATGTGCGTCTCTTTTCTCTCTCTCTTCAACTGACCGGGACCCTCTATTCGAAGTTCGTTAGAAAAATGCTGTAAATAAAGAATATTCTGGAATATACCCCAGCAATACATATATTTCCAACCCCCATCTCTATTTATTTCAGGTAAAATTAAGTATACAGAAGACGTATACGATGCTTGTATGACATCCTTTGACTACCTCCCCCTAGCGGCCATCATGAACAATCAGTTTTTGTGCGTTCATGGTGGACTTTCACCCGAAATTCAGACACTTGAAGACATCAAAAAGGTGACGAGAGTTTTCCCTTTTGTTCGCTGTGTGTCAATAATATGTTATGTTCCCTGTCTCTATCTTTCTCTCACTCTCTCTCTCTCTATTTCGAAAGAGCTTTCTCTAGTCTCTCTATCTATCTCTCTAGTCTATCTATCTCTTTTTACGGCTTGCAGCGACAAACTGCAGAGAACTGCAGCAGAGGTCAGAGGGGCCGCAGAGAACCGTTCATCGACCTCATGAGATGGAGTGGCTTGTCTCCTACTCTCCCACACCTCTCTTCGCCCCCCTCTATCCCTCTCCCTCATTTTCTACTCAATACGTCACCCAAGACACACTACCTGGGCGTGTGCTTGGGGATAATGAGTCAGAAATAGTGAGAGAGCTAGAGTAATAGAGGGAGAGAGAGAGAGTGATAGATATGTTAGTCCCCATGTTATACCATTCAATAACACAGTACCTGCACTGTGCACAAATCATCCTTTATGGAAAAACACAGTGGAGTATAAAAAACCCTTTGCTCAACCAGAAGAAGAAGGGAGGGGAGAGTAGAGAGAGAGAGAAGAGAGAGAGAGAGAGAGCGAGAGGAGGAGAGAAAATGGAAGAGAGAGGGCAAGAGAAGAGGAGCGAGGCAGAGAGAGCGATAGTCTAGTCTCTATTTTATCTCTCTCTCTCTCTCTCTCTCTCTCTCTCTCCGTCTCACTCCCCTTCTCCCTCTATCGTCCTTTCTTTATCGACATTCACCCCTATGTCTCGTAATAGTACGGGCCCCGAATGTTTCCAAATTTAGACTAAAGACCATCAGCATAAAGAAAGAACATCATTTATGCAATCCCCTCAATTCTCCCCGAACATGCGTGATGGGATCATATAATTCTAATTTCTGTCGATTTAGTGGTGGTACTTTCACGAAATTGCGGGCCAGGTAGAAATAGTAGATCTATCTCGGAATGGTTCGTGAGAAAAGCAAAGCAATGAGGAATATATAGCATGGACATGTTACAAAACTCATCTTCCTGAGAGTCTGGGAACCAAGTCGTAGCTGCGGTCTACATTCTCTCTTGGGATATTTACCCGATATTTAGGATCGTTTTTTTCTCATAGGGGGGAATATATTAACCATCTACGACCCTGTTGAGAGATTTAGAATCGCTAGGAATAGTAAAAATATCCTTGATCCATGATCCCCCAAACAAAGGACATAATGGTCATGTTTTTTTTTCATTGCACGTTTGACCAAAAAATTTCAGAAGAGAATTGCAGAGCAACCACACGGCTTGGATGGTTACTCATATTTGCAATAAGTGCATAATACTTTGAACTTTACTTTAGTGAAAACACGGTTACTCTTATCCAACGGCTCTCAGAGATACAGGCTAAAACATCAGTGCGGTTTAAAATTGCGGCACAGGGCTCTCATGTTGCTCTAGTTATGATTAAACTTTTGAAATTTCAGGAATCATTTAAATAATTTTTGGTAAAAGGATAGGCTAGGTTTCGGGGAAAAAATTACTCATATTGTGCGGCACACGGCTATTTTCTACCGTAAATCTTACTCCTAAGATGTAAAAGGAGTAAATCAATTTGAGTTTTTGTACATATCTCCTTTGAACAATTATGAGTATGATAAGGCGATAACCGGTACTCTCAGTTACTCATATTGTGCGGCACGAGACCTGAAAACAAGGTTGATTTTAGCCAACAGTCAATAGAGCCGCAATTTTTGAGTAAACAGATTAAAAACATGGTAGATACAGTAGTCATTGGTCATATGAACTGTATCCAACCACTTTGAGATCTGTTTACTCATTTAGTGCGGTGCTACAGCAGATTAAAGATGAATTCTATTTTTAGCCGCACCGCACAATTTGAGTAAAATTTGGTATTTTTCTTTAGCTAAGGTGGTTGTTTATTATATTTGCAACAGTTTAGTATCATTTTACTCATAAATCGGTACCAAAGAAGGGTGTTAAATGCAGTTTTAAAAATTCAATCAATTCAACCACCTTTTTACACCGCACAATATGAGTAATTCGCTTACTCCTAGCTATGGATAAGAAATATGTACCATTTTTCTGTAATTTACGCAAAAAATTGTGGACGATATTGTTTTAAACTGTTTGATTGGTGCCAGCTATTAGCAAAGTTCGGTTCTCAGTGCCGCAATTTATGAGTAAATTCAATTTTAAGTACATAAAGTGATCAAAAGACACTTTTGCTATTAGGGTTGGAATATCAACAGATTTTTACTAAATTAAGTGCCGCATTTTTGAGTAAATGTAACATTTGCTCATTTTTGAAAATTTTTTACGTGCAATGAAAAAAAAACATGACCTAATATGGAGCTGGAGTAAAAATGTAATACTAGTGATCTGGGTGTGTCAGTAGGATCGTGTGTGTTTGTTGACGAAGGGAGTGGAAATCGCGAAAAATGCCTGTTAAAAGCAGGTGCAGAATCATTTTGGGGAGGAGGAAGAGAGAGAGTGCGAAGAGCTGTAGGACCCCGTCCAAACGATGCCAGATGCTGGTTCTGAGCGACTTCATGAGAGCGACTTCGCACCCGCACGAGAGGATCTTGGACCACGCAGGTAACCCAGACTCAGAGGAGACGCTATTTGTGGTCTGATATGGAAGATGAATGTGATGTGAAAGACAGATAGAGTAAAAAGCAGGATCTGCGTTGTGTGATTTTGATGGATGCAAGATCTAGAAGGAACAGCCATCCGTGACACCCCCATTCAACCACGACTTCTCGAACTTCGACCACTTCTGCCCCTCCCTCTTCTCTCTCTCTCTCACCTAGGGCTACACGCAAGATAATCCTATTCAACTATTTAGCAGCACCATTCTATCTCTCTCTCTCTCCTCTCTCTCTATCTCAACCGTCCCCGCCAACAGTTTGTGGAGAGGTTTTAAGGAGGCCCCTGCCTGTCTACGGACCCCCATGTGCGATTCCTTCTGAGGCGGAATTCCAGTCGAGGAATTTGGTAACGAGGGCAACAACGATCACTTCACCCACACCGTTGTAGGGGTTGTTTCCTATTATGCAGTTAATCCGCCACACGCGACTTGATTTCCTGCAACGTAATGGATTGTTATCGATAATTAGGGCACACGAAGCTCAAGATGCAGGGTAGGTTATCATCGATCTGCCGAACCCTCACAGAGCGCTGGGAAGGAGTCTGAGTCATCACTAGCGTAACTGGTGTTAAACTAGAAGCAATTTAGCTCTAGTTTGTTCATCTTGCTTTTACTGAGCTATTTTTGGCAGTGCAAGGTCCCCCTTTTTAAATCCATTACGACCCCCTCTCAAGTCTCAACACTATTTCGAGTTTCTTCAATTTTGCACTTTTTTGATGCCGATATTATATTGTCGTCACTTCTTCACCACATTTAAAATGTGAATCCCCTTCCCCAGATCCCGACATATGTACACGAACGAACCAGCGCGACTGGAGTTTCCAATCTCTTATTACGATATTTTCAGCTCCTAACTATCTTGATGTCTATAATAACAAAGGTAAGGGGAGCTATATATTATTCCTTTCATGGTAGAATAACACGTATTTATTATCGAGTTTCTCTTCTCTCTATCGCTTTGAATCATCTCTGTTGTGTTGGTGTCCTTTGTTGGCGGACCCCCAACCATAAAAAGTGCTACAAGTATTAATCACAGCTATGGAATTTGCTATTGTTGCAAAGGAAGTGTGTCGCCCAATAAACTGTTCACAACTCCAGCTGACCCCACAATGATTCAAAAATACCGTATGTGCACGTTACTACTTCTGGGCCGCTCTGGGCAACAAAATTACTACCAATGAGAGACCAGCACTCCAATGGTAATACGACGTCTGCTGGCGATGTGATCTCTGAGACTACTGTCGGCTGCGACAAAATTGGTGGGTCGAAAGAACCAGAAACCAAACCCGCATGTCGGGTGGTAACCATGGGCCGGGTAGGGCACAATGGTGTCTTTATTGATTATTGGAGCGTGGCTCTGTTTTAAGTGTCCTATAAAAGAGATTTTTTCCCTTTTGTGTTGGTATCGCTCTGCCTCAACTTTGATCTTAATGCGTTTCTGCTGGTATATAAATATGTTTTGTAGTTTTTTTTTTTCTCCCCTGCCTTCCCTGTTCTATATCATCACACCTTTTTCTGTGCAAGACATACCACAGAGATAAAGCGGTGCGTTGGAGGATACTTATCTTCTGGATTTGTTAGTATACGGTGTTTACACTGATGTAAGCTGGTTAATCAATCCCGCATTAATATTTACTGTTAGCTTCTCAGCGACGGGCATGAGGGAAATGTACTGTTCGAGATTGTAAAGCTTTTCATGTGAGAACTCGCCGCGGTCCTCGTCAGACAAGCTCAGGGGCTGCTGATCCGAGCTCCCTTACTTCCACACAATCTCTCGCACACCCTCCCTCACTCCTCCAACACCCCTCCGTCCATCAACTGCAACTTCCTACCCAACAACCTCTTGCCCAACACCCTCCTTTTCACCATCTCTGTTTTTGCTCTATACTCTGTCCTATCCCCTCTAGCCCCTCGCTCTGCCTCTCATCCCCCTGCACAAATGACTGCGATCCCTAATCCTGCAGTATCTGCCAACAATAACTCTATGCAGGATTTTCGTACACTGATCCAGGCGTGTCCTCGGCCTCTAACTGAGGACTAGCTGACTCTCGAACTATGTACTCAGTCATTGCAGCGAGTTCATTGTACGCCTAGACCAGCCCACTCTCCCCTTCACCTCACGACTCATCAACTACCTATGCCCACTCAACGAACTCTCGGTGCACCACCACCTCCCCAATAGCTGAACTGCTTCTACTTAACACCCAGGGCTTCACTCCACATTTCCCCAAACATAGACTCAAAATAACAATTTGGGGAATTTGTAATCAGCTCCTCCACTAATACCCCATTTCTAGTGTTAACTGAAACGCATTTGAACTCTCTTATTTCTGATGATGAGGTGGGTATCCCCGGTTATAACATCTTTAGAGCTGATAGGGTGCGGCGCCACCAGGGCGGGGTAGCTATCTATGTTAAAGCGTCCCTGCTGGTCAGCACCCATGAGGTGTACTCTTCTTCCTTTTGCGAGGGAGCCATGATACACATTGAATCTATCAACACTGTAATTGTGGGGGTCTACAGGCCGCCCCCTAACTTCTCCCAACCACACAAATCATGTCCAACTGATCACTTCCGAGATCTCTGTAAAAGAATTGCTCAGTTTGCAGATAGATTCCCTACATCCACTGTTATAGTGACGGGGGACTTCAACCTCCCCTGCATCAATTGGGCTGATAATGAGATAGGTACTGGCGGCAATCTCCCAGCCTCGGAGAGAGACTCTGCAAATCTTCTGCTGAGGCTTGTTGAGGATCTCTTCCTCGATCAGGTAGTGGAAGAACCTACGAGGCGTGGTAAATCCGACAATATCCTCGATCTGGTACTGGTTAATAACAATCAACTGATCCAGAATGTTCAGGTGACTGGAACATCGTTGTCCGACCATGATCTCGTCTCGGTCCAATTGAGAACCTGCGAACTTCCGGGTTTACATGCCAGCCCCTCTCCCTCCTCCTACTCCCCCTCGCCGACACCATGCAATTTTACTATGAAGCAGCGGTGGGACCTATTTATAGCCCTTGAGGCCGGGGTTGCCGACCTCACCAGAACGGTGTGGGGTACTCAGCAGGGAATGGTGGCTTCAACTACCTGTTTTACTGAGATTATCGAGCTGAACCCTGAACCTAACCCCACCCCTCCTCCTATATTTGACTTCATTAATCTGATCAAAGCTGACTGGTGCTCTATACGGGAGGAACTCATTGCCACTGACTGGGAACCTATTTGCTCTATGGAGAACCAGGATGATGACATGGAACCTCTTCTCTAAAACTGTTGGAGATATATGTGCGAGACACGCCCCCTACAAGGGACCCTCGAGGAAGAACCAGAAGCCCAGGATTCCCCGTGACCGTACTCTGCTGATTAGGAAAAAGCGGAAGCTACTCGCTAGACTGTCTGCTTCAAAGCTCAAGAAAGTTGACCCTGAGAAGATACTCTCCCTTAACGAGCAAGTTGGTGAACTCGAACTGAAAATGGGAGAAAGTATTCTGGAAGAGGAGAGGAGGAACGAAGCTAAAGCTATCCAGAAGATGAAATTGAAGCCCAAGGTATTCTTCTCCTACCTCAACAGGAAAAAACCGGCCAGTAGGATTGGTCCGCTCAGAACATCTACTGGAGAGCTCACCTCAGATCCAGTAGCCATGGCAGACCTCCTCCAGGAGCAGTATGTCACGGTTTTCTCCTCCCCTAGTGCTCACAGTGACCACGTCTTGGTGCCCCCTACTGAGAAACACCTTACAGAAGTTACCATAACCGAATCTAAAATTCTCGAGGCTATTGCTGAAATGCCATCTACTGCTGCCCCAGGCCCTGACAAATTCCCTTGTTTAGTCCTGAAGGAATGTGCCACCCAGCTTGCTCCAGTGCTGTGTAAACTCTGGAAAGCGGCCTTTGACACCGGGCAAACTGCCAAGATCTTCAAACACCAAACTATTGTACCCATATTTAAAAAGGGAAACAGGGGCTTGGCATCTAACTACAGGCCCGTGTCTCTTACCTCACACCTCTGTAAACTGTTTGAACGTGTGGTGAGGAAAGATATGGTATCCTTCCTGGAGGAGGAAGGCTCTTTCTCCGATAGCCAACATGGCTTTCGAGCTAGAAGATCTTGCCTGACCCAGCTAGTGGATCATCTGGATGATCTGCTTGGAGAACTTGAGAACGGCCACAATGTTGATGTCCTATACCTTGATATGTCGAAGGCCTTCGACAAGGTTAGCCACAGGAGATTACTGGAAAAACTAGCCAACGCAGGGATTGGTGGAAAGCTCCTTGCCTGGATTGAATCATTCCTGGTGGGTGTAGATCTCAGGCCGTTGTAGTTGTGGAGTTAAATCAGAGTTGCAGCGGTGAAATCGGGAGTGCCCCAAGGAACAGTCTTAGCGCCTCTACTGTTCCTACTATATGTAGACGACATGGCTGATGTCGTACAACACTCCACTATGAAACTCTTTGCTGATGATGCCAAGGTTAAGAAAGCATCAAAACAGAGGAGGACAGGTCGCTACCTGCTAGACGACATGGGCCGTATCAATCAATGGGCTACAGAAAACTCCATGGAGCTCAACACCCAGAAGTACCAACTTCTACAGCACGGCGAAATGAACTTCTCAGATGCCGTACACTCTCCGATGGTACATAGGGATAAAGGGAGAATGCAGTAAAGACTTAGGGATATGTGGTGGATTCGAACTCTCATGGAAACCACATATCTCCCACGTTATAAAATCCGCCCCTCCCAAACTGCAGGAAGGATCCTCATCATTTGAGACCAGGGAAACAGGAACCTATGCTGGTACTCATGAAAACCTACATCGACCTCACCTAAGTAGTACATCTCACCGATGTTGGCTCCAACTTGGTAGAGAGAAGAAAAAGAGTTGAGGAGGTGGTGCAACGAGCATTCACTGCCCATATTCTGGTTGCGGGAGGAGATGAGCTACTGGCAGCGGTTACATCATCTCGGTCTGTACTCGTCTTCAGAGAAGGAGAGAACGTTACAAAATTCTCTACCTGTGGAATTGTATCATGGTCTACTGCCAAATCACCTGAATGGTGAAACCATCGATAGAAGGGGGCCCTATGTGGAAAGACCGCTTGGAAATCTAAAACTGAAGAGCATTAACTCCAAATTTTCATTCCTGCTCATCAACTGCTGTTTCCCTGTTTCAATGCTGTTCCTAAAGTTTTCAAGGAACAACTGACATGGAGGGAACTAAGCGGGAGCTTGATAAATTCCTATCGAATATCCCGGATGAACCCCCCCTGAAAGGTTATGGGGCGCAGAACAAACAGTATCCTAGATGGTGTTCCTGCCGAGGAACGTTGTTGACAGGGAATCTAGCAACTGGAGCTGAACCGGTCACAGGTAACACAGAGGTAATCACTCTCTCTCTCTCTCTCTCTCTATCTCTCTCTCTCTCTCTCTCTCTCTCTCTCTCTCTCTCTCTCTTTCTCTCTCTCTCTAGCTCTCTCTCCCCACTTCTCCATGAGACACACATGTAACACCCCAAGTTTCTCTAACGACAAATGACAATGTCTCGACTACTACCTGACACTGAGCTACTAGACCATTTAGTGACTCCGATGTTTATGCAGGAATATTAGTACTCTGTATTCTTACATAAACATCGGAGTTGCTAAATAGGTTGGCTATAGTAATACTAAGATAAAATATAATTTTTGAAACACACAAAATCCCCCTTAATTTGGCGGTTTGTGATCTCCGTTCGGCACACCCCCCCTATCTAGGACATAGTTGCACTCTCGGGTGGCATTTTCTGGTGGTTGGAAAGGGCAACCTGATATTCTCTTGCACCTTCCCTAACATTCCTACCATCTCTATCCCCCCTCTTTTTCTCTCTATCTCTCTCTCTCTCTGTTTTTTCTCTCTCATTTTCTTTCTTTATCTATTAGTAAGGTGATAAACCAGGAACACCACAAAAAAATTTGTTACAAAGGATTTCCACCTCAAATGTACTCCTAAGGGTCCCCTCTATCGATTCCAACCAATGCTCATATTTGCTCAGGGGTGCTAAGGCCTCATTTCCGGGTGGGCGTGGTACCTGTATTTTCAGCCTGAGGCCAAAACCATAAATACCCTTAAAATAGGAGTAGAGACAAAACTGAGGGCACTAAAATGATCAGCGTCCTCGAATTAGTGGGGGTAGGTGCTAAAATTAAGTCTCTATCTCATCTGGTTAATTAGATAATTGGATAATTAGTTTTGCGCATAACCGTTTTTTGGCTATATGGCTATAGCCACTTAGGAATGGTTAAGAGACTTTTCATTGGTGCCATTTTGTAGGCAAAGCGAAATTATGGGGGGTCGAAGTCGGACTTTTAAGCTCTATCTTCAACCGTTTAGCCGTTATTTGGCTTTAACGGTGTTCAAAATTGGGCTTTTTACCGTATTTTGCTCATTTGGAGCATCTTAAAAGCCAAATAACGGCTAAACGGTTGAAGATAGAGCTTAAAAGTCCGACTTCGACCCCCCATAATTTCGCTTTGCCTACAAAATGGCACCAATGAAAAGTCTCTTAACCATTCCTAAGTGGCTATAGCCATATAGCCAAAAAACGGTTATGCGCAAAACTAATTATCCAATTATCTAATTAACCAGATGAGATAGAGACTTAATTTTAGCACTTACCCCCACTAATTTGAGGACGCTGATCATTTTAGTGCCCTCAGTTTTGTCTCTACTCCTATTTTAAGGGTATTTATGGTTTTGGCCTCAGGCTGAAAATACAGGTACCACGCCCACCCGGAAATGAGGCCTTAGCACCCCTGAGCAAATATGAGCATTGGTTGGAATCGATAGAGGGGACCCTTAGGAGTACGTTTCAGGTGGAAATCCTTTGTAACAAATTTTTTTCTGGTTGGGGCTAAAATCTTAGTTAAATCCCCTTACTATATCTTTCTATGAAAGCTAGGATAATGAAGGCCTTCGAAGGGACGTTCCACCACTTTTTTTAAATATACATAGTTCATCTAATCTGTCATAATCGTTCATTTCTATTCATTACCTCTCTCTCTATCTCTCTCTATCTCTCTCTCTCTCTCTCTCTCTCTCTCTCTCTCTCTCTCTCTCTCTCTCTCTCTCTCTCTCTCTCTCTCTCTCTCTCGCTCTCTCTCTTCTTCAGTCCTCTATATTCTTTCCTTTAAAACCTAGGCATTCTCCGCTATTCCGGCCAGCATTCTCTTTCTCTCTGTCTTTTCTCTCTACTTCTATCTCTCTCTCTCTCTTCTTTCTGCATGATCGTCCGAGCACATAAGTAACGGTTTAAAATCGTAGAATTACAACTCCAATTAGTCAGTGCACTCGGTAAAAAGATAAAGAGAAGAAATAAGATAGAGAGACATGGAGAATGTATAGATTGGAAAAGCAAGAAAGTATTGTATTTAGGGTACGTCGTCCATCTATGTATACCCATCGCTCATTAGCGTGTATGAGATTATTGTGTATTATATTGGTCCTAGCAACTGGGCCTTAGCAACCAGCTATCTGGCTGGTAATGTTCTAACCCTTACGGAGAGAGATATAGGGGAGAGCCTCAGCAACCCTATCAGCTGCTCATTGTCCTCTCCTAACAATCTGCGTTTCTACAACAGTGATAAGATGTGGAATTGTAACTGTTTATCTCAAACAATGTAGAATTAGTAAGTCAGAGAGGGAGAAAAAAGAGATTGAGATAGAGAGAGAGGGAAATTTCATATAAAGATGATGGGAAAGAGGGTTCATGAAGTATCATGGAATTTCGTGTGTTAGTCTTTGTATTTACAGAGATCACATGTAGAGAAATAGTTTGTCTGTCTGTGTCTTTCTCCGTATCTCCAACAAACTAGAATCTACCAGAAAGTTTTAAAACAAATTTAATATAGTCTTGGCGACCCTGTCCATTTCTCAGTTCCTCTGCTTAGGAGCCTCATCTGTCTTTGAGAAATGTATGGAATTGAGCATCGCCATGTTTCTATAAGTGTGTATTAATAGTAATCTTTATTATAGCTTAGATTTGCACTTTGCTTGTGAATAAATATTAGCACTCTTTAAATTTATCTCTCTATCTTTATTTTCATTTCATACTCTTTAAATCTATCTCTCCATCTTTATTTTCATTTCATACTCTTTAAATCTATCTCTCTATCTTTATTTTCATTTCGCTATATCCATTTTCCTGGAATCCCTTGATAGTGATTTAAAATACCTATATCAAACTGTTTACGACAAATTAACCTAGGTCTAATTTCTGATAGCTCTCTCTCTCTCTCTCCCACTCTCTCTCTCTCTCCCCCTCTCTCTCTTTCTATCTATATATATATCTCTCTCTAGTCATATCTCTCTTCCTATCTCCATCTCTCTCGGAAAGTCAATCCTCACAGGGATTCATTCTGTCATCATAAAACCTAAAATCAGTCCCTGGAAGAAAGAGAGAGAGAGAGAGATAGAGAGAGAAAAAGAGAGATGTATAGAAAAGTAACTAGGAGGTTAATGTGTACTTGAACGTCATCAGTCACCTACGTCAGATCTCGTTATCTCTCGGAGAGCTTGTTGTCGGCAGTGACCAGAGATACGTGAACAAAACTCGCTAATTTCTACATCAATTTGTCGTATACCTTTCTATCTTTATCTATTTCTTTCTATATTTCTCTCTCTTCATCTCTCTCTCTCTCTCTCTCTCTCTCTCTCTCTCTCTCTCTCTCTCTCTCTCTCTCTCTCTCTCTCTCTCTCTCTCTCTCTCTCTCTCTCTCTCTCTCTCTCTCTCCCTCAGCAGGTGATTCTGCTAGGAAATGATTGGCATATAATTGAACAAACTGAGAACAGCACTGCACACAACTACGAAGATAGAAAATAGAATGTTATCAATTGAAGATTGAAAGAAAGTAATACACAAAAGTTGTCATTACATGCTATGTTATTAGTCTAGTCAATGTGCATAAAGAAGGTGATAGAAAATATTTGAATCAACAAAAGTTACTGTTTTCTACTAAAATAGTACGATAAACAAAAATCTATATTTTCACCTCTTTTGGTACGTCTTGAAACTACCTATATTTGGTCTTGGTATGTCTTGAATCTATCTTTATTCTATCTTGGTACGTCTTGAATCTATCTTTATTCTCTATCTATCTTTATTCTCTCACGTCTTACTGTCTTTAGTCGTTAGTATGACAGGTGGTCCTGTTGACATGTTATACAAATTGTAGCTTGCCTAACAACACTCACCGATAATGTTTGTGCACTTGTGTACTGGCTATCTATCTCTATCTATCTCTCCTTCTCCTTCCGTTTCTCTATCTTTCTGTTTCCCTCCACTTTTTATATCTGTTCATCTTTCTATCTATCTTTCTACCTCTTTCTCGTCTTTCTCTCACTCTCCCCTTTCTCAGTCGCTATCCCATATCTTCCACCAGGTGCTGATCTATTTCTCACCCCATACCCCTCCCTTATTCTCTATCTTTCTTACCCCTCCCTTCTTCTCTCACTCTATCTTTCTTACACTCCTCTATGACCATCTATTTTCTCTATCCCCCTCCTCTATGAGCATCTCTATTTTCTCTATCCCCCGTATTTCTGAATATCATTACCCCCCATTCATTGTGACACTCCTACTCATTCTCACAGTTCAACATTTTCTCTCTCTCTCCCTCTATCTCTCTCTTTCTCTCTCTCTCTCTCTCTCTCTCTCTCTCTCTCTCTCTCTCTCTCTCTCTCTCTCTCTCTCTCTCTCTCTCTCTATTTCTCTCCCTCTCTCTCTCCCTCTCTCTCTCTCTCTCTCTCTCTCTCTCTCTCTCTCTCTCTCTCTCTTTCTCATTCTCGCCTTCTCATCTCTTCTGATTCATTCACACCTCCATTCCCCCACTCTCTCCGTATGTTTATGATGCCCTCAAGTCGAGGGGTCAACCGCAGAAGAAAACGATGGCACTGGGAGAAATAGAAAAAGAGAAAAAGATGGGGCAAAATAAGATAGTTTGCCAGAAGAAAGGGAGACTGTGGGAAATCACACCGTTTAATTTTTAATTTTCAGCTTATATTAGTCAATGTTGTGGTCTGCAACGTCACTCGAAACACTCCATTACGTCCTATCCTTTCTAATTTCTTTTTTAAATCATATCTGGCTCTATCTCTATCTTTTTCTTGGAAGTTAAGCATTACCCAATCAAACCCAATGTGTTATCATAAATCGAGTGAGCTTCTTCTTCTTCTTCGTCGCGACCTCTCTCGCTATCTCGCGCGCGCTCACCATGTAGAACCTCTCAGCCCTCTCTTTCTCCCTCTCCCTCCCTCCATTCTTCCTTCCCTATCAGTTGACCGAGTTAGGCCTTCACCCAATATTCCCCCAATCATTCAGTCCTCCCTGTCACGCTATTTAGGGGATGTCACGGGAAGGGGGAAGTGCCCGATATACAGCGGGAAAGGAAGGAAAGGGATGTGGTAAATATTAACCTCAAAACGATGCAAAGTACACAGCTGTCAGCAGTTAGTGCGTCAGTTGATGTGGGTGTGTGCCGCGCACCAGCGCGCACTAACCGGGTCTACTGGCTACTGGTTGAGGGAGATAGGTAATGTCGTAATTTCGGCTCCTATTCCTCTAATAATAGCTGTTTTAGGAGTTGTTTGGAAATAGTATATTGAATTGGATGCATGTTTTAAGTAGGGAGAGTAGAGAAACAGAAATGACACAAACAACACTATCCCCATTTCAATCTCTTCTCTACTACATATGCTATCCGTATTCGGGCGTGCAGCTTTCACAAGCAATCGTGACTGCTCGTGGGTAGCCAAGGAAGAAGAAGAAAGGGCGTAATATGCTTCTTAGAGTGCTCTAGGAGAGTAATATAGTGATAGACACTTCATACATACTTTAACCAATGTCAATCCAGCCTCCCACTTTCTTAGAACTTTCTTAGAACCATTGCAACAGACAATATTACTCAGAATATACCCCCACTAGATTCTTTCTTCAAATAACTAACCTCTCTCTGCTATTAGATCCTTAAAAAACAGAAAATTAACCGCCTTCTCTCCTCCTCAGCTGCTGTATTGAAGTACGAGAACAATGTTATGAACATCCGACAATTCAATTGTTCACCCCATCCCTACTGGCTACCTAACTTCATGGATGTGTTCACATGGTCCCTACCCTTCGTGGGAGAGAAAGGTACCGTAAGTTGGGGTAACTTTGTGCCACTTTTTAGCATTCTCCTAAAATAACTCCTTGCCAGAATCACACTCGAAAATTTTTGAACCAAATAATCCCGTTCCAGACCTAGTACACCAGATATAACTAGTGAAATTTTTGGTCCCCTCTCATTTAATTACATTAATTAACGTGTATTTTAGTGTAAGTGGGGTTTTAGGGCATGGGGTAACTTTGGAATGAGGGTGGGGTAACTTTGGACACCCGTCCAAAGTTACCCCACGATGGTAATATTGGAACAAACATAAATCCGAACATTTTGCAATGATAAACAAATGAACCTAAAATGTTTAAATGGGGTTTAAATGAGACAATAAATTAAAAAAAGAATAATAGGGTTAGCCAAACGCCCATGATTTAAAAAAATTGTTTATAACGACTCAATTTTTTTTGGGTGTGAGGAATGATGAAACTAGCCACCAAATAAAATTTCAGCTCAATCGACTTGATTTAGAGGTTGCCACATCCGGCCTGAAACCCATCGAACTTCAATAATTTGGGGTTCCTTATCCACCCTACCCCACCATAGATGGTATTGGCCCTCCTGGCGAGTGTGTTAGTTCTTTTTGCTGAATTGGATAGACAGGAAGTGGTCTACTTTTGGGTACTGGCTAAATAAAGGAGTTTTGGTACCTGTGCTCCTACATAGATTGTCTACAAGAACTAGAAAACTCGCCTAGAGAGCCAATACCATCTAACAAGCTACAGGATGGATGAGGAACCCCAAATTATTGAAGTTTGATGGGTTTCAGGCCGGATTTCTGTGATTTAGCTCCATAAAATAGTCCAAGTCCTAGTTTTTTCACTAACCTATCGAATAGATGGATGGAAATGGGCGTGGAGTGGGCTGAATCTTGGTTATATGGCCCTAAACAATTCAGAGAGGGTCTAGGGCAACTCTACAGACATCAAAAGTTCAAAACATGTAGTGTGGGGTAACTTTGGCACCCCGTCCAAAGTTACCCCAAAATTCAAAAAACGGTGGGGTAACATTAGCCACCCCTATTAGTCTCAATTAAAGTAATTGATCGGGTTTGAAAAATGGTGCCCCGAATTATTTGATCGAAACCCTTCCACTCTATGGAGCAAACTTGATTCGGTCATTAGCCCGGTCAAATCTATGGTACCCATTTTGATTTGAACATTTTTAGCGATTTTGACATCAATTATGTTTGCCCCTAATTAGGGGCTAATTAGCATAGAATTGAAAAAAATAATTGTACCGTTAGTTAGAAATTTGTGGGTCAATTACTTGTACACCCAAAAATTATGCCAAATCTGTCGTTATCTGTTGGTAATTTTAGACTAAAGCCAAATTTTGAAAGTGTCCAAAGTTACCCTGCAAAACAAAGTTACCCCAGATTACGGTAACAGTACACCCCTTGTTCAGACCGGTTCAAACCCCTCAACCAAGTAGACAACCCCTCCTGACCCCCTTGATTTAGTGACACCGACAATAAACTTAATCTACCTCAACTCCCCTATTTTTTTATCGTGGTCAACATTTAGGATGAGTACGGAAAACACTGAAAGTTCAAATATTTCAAACACTCATTCAAGGGCTTGGATATTAACAATATCTCTCCCCCACCTAGTCACGGAAATGTTAGTGTCCATTCTGTCTATTTGTCCTGATGATGATGAAGATGATGATGATGAAGATGACGAAGACCAAGGTATGACTCTCTTCCACCCGTTATTCCTTCTCTCTTTTTTGTTTCTTATCTTCCGTTCCTTTTTATCACGATTTAGGAGTTCTAATCGCATGTTTTGTTGTCGAAAAATCTGTTATCTCTACCTATCTCTATCTCCATAATTTTCTCTCTCTATGGGCCCTACATTCAGAGTTAAATGTTTATAGATGACCTCTTTTATCCCTTTTTGAACGAAATGAAAGAAAGCCCAGCCTGCATGATATAACCTCTTTCCATTCTCACTCAAACTGAATACTAAGGAGGATCGAACGGCACATGAATTCAGACTCCTTATATATTTATAGGCTAGTCTCTGTCACCAACCCAGTTTATCCGCTGTTCGTTCGTAAATTATTGCTATTATTCGTCCCCAACTACTCCCTTGATATGCCATCCCCTCGACCCTATTGTAACAACCTCCATCCCTAATAATTTCTTACAACCTCCATCCCTAATAATTTCTTACTACCTCCATCCCCCTACCCTAACTACCTCCCCTACCCTAATAACGTCATCCCCCTACCCTAACTACCTCCCAGCTGTAGCGGAACCTAAACCAGTTGTAAACAGTGAGTCTCACCGTGTGTGTTTCCTAGACCGGCCAATATCCTTCATGTACCCCTTCCTTTTCAATCTCTTTATTTCTTTCTTTCTTTCTTTCTTTCTTTCTTTCTTTCTTTCTTTCTTTCTTTCTTTCTTTCTTTCTTTCTTTCTTTCTTTCTTTCTTTCTTTCTCTCTCTTTCTCTCTCTCTCTCTCTCTCTCTCTCTCTCTCTCTCTCTCTCTCTCTCTCTCTCTCTCTCTCTCTCTCCATCCATCTCTAAAAAAGGAAGGGGTACAAACAACTCGATTTACCAGTGTTTCGTGTTTGTGACCGCTAAATCCCAACTAATACAACCTTGCAAAAACATTGTGTGGCCGACTTTAATTTAGTGCAGCATGATATTTCAGGAAAAAAAATTCACACACATCATTCAAAATCACAAATCCTTGTTTGTGTAGCATCTTTCTCACCAAGTTTCTTATTCTAGCATGAGAGTTCTCGTGTCATAATACCGAGAGAATAGTAGAGTCGATATCTTTATCTCCCAATCCGAAACAATGAGGAGAGGTTGATGTAGTTATCGACTCTACAATTCAAGGCATGATGAATTATATTGGGTTTGATTTATATTTGTGTGTTGGGTGAAACCTCCACTTCCTGACATTTCCCTGAACTTGTCACAATTCCCCGCTATATAAAACATGTCGTGTAGCATCCCTCACTATCCCTTATTGTTGTGCCCCACTCTTACACTTCTCCCCCACTGTCGATACAGCCACGCCTGCCATGCAAGAGGCCAGGAGAGAAGTTATCAAGAACAAGATCAGGGCGATCGGGAAAATGGCACATGCCTTCACCGTACTCAGGTACAAGTTTTATATCAGCATAGAACTGTTAGTACCAAAATTTGGCTAGTTCTTAACTATTTCTAAACTGGTTCTAAACTATTTCTTAACTAGTTCTAAAAACACCAGGAAGCCTGGTGTAATCCATTGGTACATTGCTCAACAAGTTAATTTCTAAAACTAAATCATATTCTCCCCCCGTCCAGGGAAGAGAGTGAGAGCGTGCTCCACCTAAAGGGTCTAACTCCCACTGGGAGCATACCTAAAGGTGTCCTTATGGGAGGAAAGTCAGCTATCCAAGATGGTACGTTTCAAATCTTTATCTCTCTCTCTCTCTCTCTCTCTCTCTCTCTCTCTCTCTCTCTCTCCCTCCCTCTTTCTCTCTCTCCCTCTCTCCGTCTCTCATATTCTTTCTCTTCTCTAACACAATCCTACCACCTAGCTATCTCCGGGTTTGAGCAAGCTAAGAGGCTCGATGCAGTCAACGAAAAGATGCCCCCAAGGTCACCATCATCGTCGGTAAGTGCACTTTTCTGATTTAGTACCTTGCAGGAACCGACCGAATCAGGAAATACTGATCCCTGATTGGCTGATAACCAGTCACGTGACCTAAATAACGAGTTATGATTGGTTGTTTACTTGTTTCGGTCGGTTTCTGGTACCTTGTGACTCTCTGAGATTCTGACGACAAATCATATTTTATCCATTCCAAGGATCGATGCCAAGGACATTAGATTGCTTTTTCTTAATCCCATTTTCTGACACCCCACTTCTTCCACAGAGTACGGAGTTGGGAAAGAACTGAGCGGTCCTCCCCTCTCTCTCCAGCAATATATCTCGACTTGAACTGTTTTGATGCACCCCACCACCACCGCGTGTTATTCTCTCTCTTCTCTCTCTCTCTCTCTCTACTTGGTCTTCGCAGGGTATTATACAGCGTTTCAAAAACAACTAATCTCTCTCATAATCTCTATCTCTTTTTCTCTCTCTCTCGGTTGCTCTCTTTCTGAATCTTTTCTCCGCGTGGTATAAAGTATTAAAGGGACTGAAGATGCCTGTTTTTTGTTTGTTTCTTTGAATGTGGTGTGAGTGGTTTGTGAGAAGAAGTTCAGATATATCGTGAACAATATGAGTACCACACACCTGTGTGAGGTGTTTTACCCTTGTTATGTTCTAAGTCCAGGAACCGACCGACCAATCAGAACTCGTTATTTAGGTCACGTGACTGGTTATCAGCCAGTCAGGGACCAGTAATTCCTGATTCAGTCGGTTCCTGGTTCTAACCCTCCTTTAAAAGAGGTGATAGACAGGGCCGAACAAGTTTTCCCCCGTGACCAAGAAAGTGTGGACAAGTTTTCTTAAAAAATATCACCCGTTTTGTGTGTAAAATAATTAATTTTAGCTCATTTTCAGGACAACACATATTTTAATTGGCAGTTGTTAAATTATGTATTTTTGTAGATCGCCATTATATCACTATTCACGGTGCACCAGAAGGATCGTCAACCCAAAGTTGAGCCCACAAAACAAACTTTTGTTGGGGGTGACCCAGGAGGCCTTCCTGAACATCCCCACGGTGAGAAAAGTATATGTTATCGGGGGAAATTTTTGTCAAAATCGAAAAAACTGGTTTTTGGTCCAAATTTGTGCATAACTTACTTGACTGCCGTTTGATGAAATATCTGATTGACATAAAATAAGTATACAAGACCTATTTTTGCACGAGGAATCGATTGCCGGTGGAGAGAAATTTCTAAAATGACCGGAAAATTGTCAAATATGGGAATTTTGTCATTTTTTTGAGGTTTTTGGCCCTTTAACCATTTAGTTAGGAACACTATTGGTGCGCGGTCGTGCCCACGGAAGGAGTGCTTGGATCATCTTGAAACCGGTTTTAAGTTAACTAATGCATATCCAAAAGTGTCTGTAGCTATTTGGGTGATGTTCTGACAATCCAATCACGAGTTATGACGAAAAAACAGTCAAAAAAGACGTTTTAAAGTGACAAAAAGGAGGACCTGAACACAGCCCTTATATGAAGGGTTAGGGCTACGAAACTTCTTGAGTGGACAGAGAATCGTCCAAATTTGCAGTGCCAACTTTGGAATAGTTTCTATCTTTTGTAGTTATCTAATTATAGCCATTCAAACATGTGAGACGATCTGCAAAACAGGGTAATTTGGTACTGTTTCCGTCCCATATTGCTTGCTCTCACCGCTTGTATGCTTTAATCCGCTCTCTAATTGGGTAAATCTCGTCAAGTGATCACTTCACAAGCAAAAATACACAGTATTAGAGGCCCCTGCAGCATCTTCTCACATGTTTAAACAACTGTAATTAGATAACTACAAAAGATAGAAACTATTCCAAAGTTGGCACTGCAAATTTGGACGATTCTCTGTCCACTCAAGAAGTTTCATAGCCCTAACCCTTCATATAAGGGCTGTGTTCAGGTCCTCCTTTTTGTCACTTTAAAACGTCTTTTTTGACTGTTTTTTCGTCATAACTCGTGATTGGATTGTCAGAACATCACCCAAATAGCTACAGACACTTTTGGATATGCATTAGTTAACTTAAAACCGGTTTCAAGATGATCCAAGCACTCCTTCCGTGGGCACGACCGCGCACCAATAGTGTTCCTAACTAATTGAAAACGTTGAGATAGGAAGTTGGCAATAGCGCCAATCGTTAAAATGGTCATTTTTCTACGGGATCCCAAAATTTCATGTTTATCCGATTCATGGTTAGATTTTGGCAAACTACTGAGATGTGCTTACTGAAAAAAGGATAACTTGATTTTCTCGTTTTTTGCGATTTTTTAACTTTTGAAAGAATTCTGATTGAAATGGCCAATCAGGGCCATGCTAAAGTTGTTTATGGGACAATTTTCGACCAAAATCCAAGATTTCATGCAAATCCAATGACAGATCATTGATTTATAGAAAGTTGAAATAGGCAAAAAAAGGCCAATTTTTACCATGAAAACAAAAATACACATTTTTTCTTGTCAATTTCCATCAACAACTGGTACCCTACCTATTTTTTGCACGTAGAATCGATTGCCGGTGGAGTGGATCCTCTTAAATGATTGGAAAGCGGTCGAAATGTCATTTTTTGGAAGTTTTTGGACCTCCAAAAAATGGCATTTTGACCGCTTTTCCAATCATTTAAGAGGATCCACTCCACCGGCAATCGATTCTACGTGCAAAAATAGGTAGGGTACCAGTTGTTGATGGAAATTGACAAGAAAAAAATGTGTTGATTTATAGAAAGTTGAAATAGGCAAAAAAAGGCCAATTTTTACCATGAAAACAAAAATACACATTTTTTCTTGTCAATTTCCATCAACAACTGGTACCCTACCTATTTTTTGCACGTAGAATCGATTGCCGGTGGAGTGGATCCTCTTAAATGATTGGAAAGCGGTCGAAATGTCATTTTTTGGAAGTTTTTGGACCTCCAAAAAATGGCATTTTGACCGCTTTTCCAATCATTTAAGAGGATCCACTCCACCGGCAATCGATTCTACGTGCAAAAATAGGTAGGGTACCAGTTGTTGATGGAAATTGACAAGAAAAAAATGTGTATTTTTGTTTTCATGGTAAAAATTGGCCTTTTTTGCCTATTTCAACTTTCTATAAATCAATGATCTGTCATTGGATTTGCATGAAATCTTGGATTTTGGTCGAAAATTGTCCCATAAACAACCCTGATTGGCCATTTCAATCAGAATTCTTTCAAAAGTTAAAAAATCGCAAAAAACGAGAAAATAAAGTTATCCTTTTTTCAGTAAGCACATCTCAATAGTTTGCCAAAATCTAACCATGAATCGGATATACATGAAATTTTGGGATCCCGTAGAAAAATGACCATTTTAACGATTGGCGCTATTGCCAACTTCCTATCTCAACGTTTTCAATGGTTAAAGGGCCAAAAACCTCAAAAAAATGACAAAATTCCCATATTTGACAATTTTCCGGTCATTTTAGAGATTTCTCTCTACCGGCAATAGATTCCTCGTGCAAAAATAGGTCTTGTATACTTATTTTATGTCAATCAGATATTTCATCAAACGGCAGTCAAGTAAGTTATGCACAAATTTGGACTAAAAACCAGTTTTTTCGATTTTGACAAAAATTTCCCCCGATAACATATACTTTTCTCACCGTGGGGATGTTCAGTAAGGCCTCCTGGGTCACCCCCAACAAAAGTTTGTTTTGTGGGCTCAACTTTGGGTTGACGATCCTTCTGGTGCACCGTGTATTATATATATTGACTCACACCATGTTTTAGATCCACGAGAGGAAGAGAGAGAGAGTGACAACGCCCCTTATAGTTTAGTTGTGTTTTGTGTGTGTAGGGTTACATGTAGAACTGATGAAGTTGATATATATTTTGGCGTGGGTAGAATTTAAACTTCTTTCAGCTTCTCTCTCTACCGGACCAATCCGTACTGGGTGGTCCTAAAAACCCGGGCCAATCCGTACTGGGTGGTCCTAAAACCCGGACCAATCCGTACTGGGGGTCCCAAAACACGGACCCACTCTGTACATCTAGATCTACTTTACTGTTATGTAAGACTAGATCCAAAAACCAAACAAGTTTGGTGGATAGCCGGGGCCGCAGAAATTTAAAAACGTGCGAAAGTTTTAATACATGAACTTTCGGGGCCTGGGGTGCTGTTAAATTCGCGTTTCCATGATTATAACCAGCAACATTTTCAAACTATACGCCAGGAAAACTATCGCAATGATTGTAATTTATCATTATTTTTGATTCCACATTATCATACATACAGCTCCACACATATCACGTATAATATACGGCACACAGTGGGTCGTTTCAGAGTCTGTTTTACAGAATAATAGTGTGTTTTGAAAGAACGGCTGATTATCATGGAAACGCGAATTTAACAGCACCCCAGGCCCCGAAAGTTCATGTATTAAAACTTTCGCACGTTTTTAAATTTCTGCGGCCCCGGCTATCCACCAAACTTGTTTGGTTTTTGGATCTAGTATCAGGCATTTTGTTATACTACTTAGCTGAGTTTAATAAACGTGGATTGGGGATTCACGGACTTTTTCAATCGCAGATATCCAATCTCGGATATCAATTGCGAATAACGAATATTATAGTAATCGCGGACAACCAATCGCGGATAACTGATCACGAATCCGTTATAAGTTATCGCGATTAATTATCGCGATTAGCTATCGCGATTAGCTATCGCGATTCGATTAGCTATATTTGCGATTAGCTATCCGCGATTGGTAACTATCATATTACTCATTCGCGATGAGTTGTCGTGGTTAGTTACCCGCGATTACTATTATTTATTAGTTATCAGCGATTGATATCCGCGATTGGTTCTCCACGATTATTCTCTGATTTTGATTATTAGTTACGGATAACGATCACGGATAAGCATTGATAATCAAATTTATCTGATACAATCAGGTTCTAGATGCTAATTCGCTCTTTTCTCGGTTTTTTAAATCGTCTTATATTTAAGACAGTCATAACCCTAGATATGACTACCCATTATAACTGAAAATGCGGCGGTAAACCTTATTTCATAAAATAAATCTGATACATTGTTAATTTAGACTCTGAAACGCTTCTTTCTAGGCGTTTTTAAAATCGTCTTAAATTTAAGACAGTCATAAATCTAGATATGACTTCCAATTATATCTGAAAATACAGCAGTTGACCTACATTGGCAAAATATATGTGATAAAATCATGATTTATAGTTTAATTTGCTCTTTTCTAGGTTTTTTTGAAAATCGTCTTAAATCTTAATACAGTCAGATGCACGTAACTGAAAAACCGTAACTCGGATTTGCTTGAAATTTTGATCGTGTGTTTTAAATGTCGAGACAACATTACGTACCAAGCGGCGTATTCGTAGAACGACGGGAAGACTGTCTTAGACGCCAAAGAAAACTTAAGACAGTCATAACTTTTGTTAGGACTGTCCGTTTTCTCTGTCCAAGCTTTAATACAAGGTACACCAGTAGACCTACCGACTCCCAAAGTTTCATGGTGATAGCTTTAAAACTGTGGCCTCTATTGTGTACGCAAAATTGTCGTTACTTAACGGTCGTTCGTGACGCGAAAAACGGACATTTTCTCTAAAATACGACCCTCTGTAACGTAAAAACCGTAACTCCGATTTGCATGAAATTTTTAACGTGTGCTCTAGGTGTCAAGGCAACACGAACTACCAAGCGACAAGTTCGTAGAACAACGGGAAGGTTGTCTAAAACAAAGTTGAAATTGCCGATTTCAGACAATAAGTATAGTAGCGCTGTCAAAATTTTCAAAAATTTTTTCGCAATTTCGATTTTCCATTCAATGGAAGCAAGAATGCTTGGAAAATGGACATTTTTAAGGGAAGGATGGTTGGGGGAGGGAGGATTGGGCCCCGGGCGCTTGCCAGCGCTATGATTTGGGCTAGCTTTTGTGTTTTTTCCATTTTTCTGTGCTCCGGTAGATCTCTCTTCGTGTTGTTTTGAGCTACATTTTCCCCCTGAGTTGGAGGTTATATTTTTTGTTCTCTATAGGTTCTCTTTTGTTAGTTATATATCTCTTTCAAGCGATTCATCCACCCCCCACACCATCTGTCTGGCGGTTCTGACCCGATCTGAGTGTACTGAGCATCAAAACGGGGTCGCCAGGCAGCACACAATTACAGGGTGTCTCTTTTGGATTGGACCGGTATATAGGTGCGTTATATATTTCCATTTGATATCAGTTTGAAGACTGAGGAGAGTGTGGTACTAGCCACAAGTACATAACCACTACACATACCAGGAACCGACTGAATCAGGAAATACTGGTCCCTGATTGGTTGTTTACTTGTGTCGGTCGGTTCCTGACACATACACACATCTGGGAGATTCGACCACGCAATGATGAGTTATTATAATTATTAATTAAGGGTACGCTAACCAAAATTTTTTTTCGAGTGCAGGGAAATCTCTCACCGTAGGGTTGTAGGCCATGCCAAGGAGACCTCAAATATGCAATTTGAGCTCTCAAGTCGAATTCATATTTTTGCTACAGCTGTTTAAAAAATGTCCTGTAAATACGTTTTTGGCATCTCAAAATTTTTTTTAAAGATAGGAGCATGAAAATTTGGGGATTTGAAGAGGACATAAAGGTAAATAACCACAAAAATTTTTTTTGCAATCCGAGCTGATTTCCGGTCCTGAGATGGATTTCTTTTTTTCCACTTTAACGCCCTATTTGGCAAAGTTCCGAAAACATGTGAAAGCTGTAAATTGGTGAAAAGTTGCGTCTAACGATTATCTAAGTGGCCATAAATTTTGGGCGTGTCCTTATTTGAGATAAACTGTACAGAGTTTTTTTTTGTAAAAGCCGTCATTTCAGAAATAAATAAATTCCCTGTATCTCAAAAACGGCTGATCGTAGAGACCTGAGACTATGCTTAAACGATTCAGAAGGTCCGATTTTGGGGGGGTCTTCTGAGAGACATTTTGCTCCTACTTCAACCGTTTTTGCTGTAATTGCGAAAAACAGATTCTATGAGAAGGGCAAAAGCTAAACTCCAATATCCTGTAATTAGGGAATTTTAGCTAAGAAAGGACCGAAACTATGGAAAAGTGTGTAACAAGCTAATTCCTTCACTATTTGGTCCATATGGGTCCCTATAATCACCAAAAACAAAATCACAAAAAATCCACGATGGCGAAGATGGGTTTTTGTTTTTCGCAATTACAGCAAAAACGGTTGAAGTAGGAGCAAAATGTCTCTCAGAAGACCCCCCCAAAATCGGACCTTCTGAATCTTTTAAGCATAGTCTCAGGTCTCTACGATCAGCCGTTTTTGAGATACAGGGAATTTATTTATTTCTGAAATGACGGCTTTTACAAAAAAAACTCTGTACAGCTTATCTCAAATAAGGACACGCCCAAAATTTATGGCCACTTAGATAATCGTTAGACGCAACTTTTCACCAATTTACAGCTTTCACATGTTTTCGGAACTTTGCCAAATAGGGCGTTAAAGTGGAAAAAAAGAAATCCATCTCAGGACCGGAAATCAGCTCGGATTGCAAAAAAATTTTTTGTGGTTATTGACCTTTATGTCCTCTTCAAATCCCCAAATTTTCATGCTCCTATCTTTAAAAAAATTTTTTTGAGATGCCAAAAACGTATTTACAGGACATTTTTTAAACAGCTGTAGCAAAAATATGAATTCGACTTGAGAGCTCAAATTGCATATTTGAGGTCTCCTTGGCATGGCCTACAACCCTACGGTGAGAGATTTCCCTGCACTCGAAAAAAATTTTTGGTTAGCGTACCCTTAAGTAGGCTCGTGTTTTTTGAAAGCAATATTATTGTAGTTTTGGGTGATGTTAAGTGAGAGAATGAGTGTGCAGTGAGAGAGATAATGAGGGTGATGTATTGTATTATCTACATCTCTCGCACCCTCATTACACATACATATGCACTGTTCAAGTATATATTGTAAATTTTGTGAATTGCTATTCCCCAACTAATCGGTTAGAAGTGAATATATTGTGTCGTCTATTTGTTTCCAAAAGGATTTGGTGGCAAAAAGATGTTTGGCTCAAAATCTGACGGCAGAAAAAAATAGCACGCGCAAATTTTGCGCCGCGCACCAAATTCTAAACGTGCGCGCTTTTAATATAATTCGTGTCAAAAATCCGCGTTTTGCTTGTTTCTTTTTTCAAATTTTCCATCGCGTTATTCTATCTCTGGTTTTACTGACGTCGCGTTGCTTACTGTTTTAGCTGCGAAATGATGCCCAATTGTAATGAAAACATATTTGAGATACCAATAGAGAAACTTATTGGCGTTAAATTTGTGCAGCGAAGGGCTTAGAAAGGAAATTCGATTACTGTCAGAATCCTTCGGGGCTGAAAATGATCAAACCACCTCTGTTCTCTTGCAGTTATCGATACCACATCAATTTACATCGACAAGTCTTATGACTTTCAATGAAGCTGATAAAATCAGTACATTAATTTAGGTCGTAATGGAGTAGCAACCGATCCGAGTCTTCAGTTCCAGTTTTGTCAAAACTCTCCAGTTCCCCTTGGTTTAGACTTTTTTATAATCTTTATTTATTTCTACCCCTTTCCCATTTATTGTTAAACTCTGTCCAATCCTTATTTAACAATTGTTTAGTGTGTTGCATGGAGGAGGGAGAATGTCATACTCCGAAGATGAAACGAAGGGGTGTGCGTATCACTGCCAACGTTGTTCCATGCTCGTTCCCGTTATCTTCGTTTTTGCATTGGTAGGATTCTCGTTTTATTTAGTTTGAAATTATCTGCAAAATGACGATTATTTTGCTAGTTTGTCTTACAAATATTCAAGTTTTAATCCTTATATCTTCAGATCGCCTGGTCATACTACGCCTTCATAATTGCTTATGGAGCGCACATAGACAACTTGGGAGTTCGAATATTTGTATCCATCATCTACCACATTCTGCTTGTCATGTTTCTATGGAGCTATGCCATGGCAATATTCACCTCCCCTGCTAAACCTCCCCCTCACTTCTACCTGACAGGTATGTGATGTATCATTGTTGGGGAAGTTGAGTGTATCGTCTGTCAGAAAAATATTTATCCTCTATTTCGTCACTATTTTATATCATCAGATAATTCCCAAATTAGGAACTTTCTTAAATGCTTGCAAGCTAGCTTGAGCTAAATACCCTTATCTCTAGATACAAACACAAACTTCCCTTCTTTCTAGAATTTAACAATCTAACACACACTTCCTCAGTCTCCCAACTTTTTTTTGGGTTCAACTATTTTGGGTGGGAAACACAAGATTTATATAACGACACACAGGGATCCCACACAGCAGTTTCTGCAGCTAAGGGACCCCTAAAACTAACAACTTCCTCCCCTATAGAAGAGGAACATGCCAACATGAGGGCGAGTGACAGGGGAAGAGAGGTTCTCCAGTCTGTTTCACAGCGAGTAACGGTCTATGAGAGGACTACTACGGGTGCAGTGAGGTATTGCGAACTGTGCAAGTGCATTAAACCAGACCGGTCCCATCATTGCTCCATGTGCATGCAGGTGAATGGAAATATTAATTAATTTAACTCTTTTGTTAACCAGAAACCGACCGAATCAGGAAATACTGGTCCTGATTGGCTGATAACCAGTCATGTGACTTAAATAACGAGTTCTGATTGGTTGTTTACTTGTGTCGGTCGGTTCCTGTTGTTTTCTTCTTGGGCCGTCTCTCGTAGCTGTCTTTAAAAATATCAAACTTTTTGATTCCCCCTATACATACCAGTACCAGGCTGAAAAAATTTAATTATTTTAGCAGTCATGAATCAATCTCAATCAGTCTCTATATACGGTTTTTCACCGCAGAGAAATAAAGATAATTATTATCTCTGTGTATGGCATGCCAATAATTGACCCGGGCCATTTTGTGCCAGAATTATAGTGTTAGAGCAGGAAAATGGAAAAAAGAATCAGAGCCAAATAATTAGTGGTACCAACTACCAAGAGAGATGCATAGTGCTAATGCAGAATGCCAGTTTAAAGATAGATAGAGAGATAGATAGAGAATAAGAGAGAGAAATAGAGATAGATAGAGAAAAAGAGAGAGAAATATAGATATAGAGAGGGGGGGACAATGCACATATTACACACTCAGTGGATGACAACTAGTTATACTTAACTGCTTGTGAATAATGTACACTACACTCCGTATTGTCTGTAAGTGTGTAAGCATGTAACTAGAATCTAGCTAATGTGTGCAGTAGAACTACCTCAATGTATTATGTATACTGATTGCTGAGAAAACACAAACCTTTTTGGTCATAACATCAATCCAAGTTCTCTTATCCCCCCTCCAATATACTACTATAACCACCCTAGTCTCAAAGCCCCCCAATCTCACATTTAATTAATTTCACTAACCACTACTTTCACGGCGTGTTCTATATATGGGGCACCCAGGTCACAGAAATGTTATTAAATTCCCCTTCGGCCTCCAAATCTAATGCCCTCATGGCACATCTCCCTCAGTGACTACCTACCTACCAGATACACGCTCCAAATCTATGTCTTGCCCGAACCTCTCTAAATGCGCCCCAAATCTAACTCGTCCATATTCCTCATTGCGTCCTGAAGATGCCCCAAATCTAACTCTTCCCCAACCTTCCTTAGTGACTACCTACCCTTCAAATCTAACTCTCCCCCTTTATTCCCCAGTGCGTCCTGAAGATGGACCCAATCTAACTCCCCCCCTTATTCCTCAGTGCGTCCTGAAGATGGATCACCACTGTCCCTGGGTTGGGAACTGTGTCGGGTACTCCAACTACAAATACTTCGTCTTGTTCCTCAACTATACAGTCCTATACACGGGATTTATTGCTCTATGCTGTATACCATATCTTACTAATGTGTGGAAACATCGCAGTGATGATCCGTGAGTGCAGGGGGGAAGATAGGTGGGAGAGAGTTTAGGGGGGAGATATATATGGGGATGTGGGAGAGAGGGAGAGATAGGAAAAAGAAAGGGGCATGGGAGAGGAAGAGATAGGGAAAGGGGGGTGCATGGGAGAGGAAGAGATAGGGAAAGGGGGGGGGGGCATGGGAGAGGAAGAGATAGGGAAAGGGGGGTATGGGAGAGATGATCTGGAGTTCAAGAGGGGAAGAGGTGCCAAAAGCAGAGAGAGGGGACGTGGGAGAGGGGTCAGAGGGAAAGGGAAAAGGGGGGCTTTGGGTAAGATGCGAGTGAGATGAAGGAAGCCCCGTGCTGTATGTTGAGGTTACTGTGTGTGTGTGTGTGTAGCTCTAGGTTACTATTTACCATAATAACACACTTTGTATGGTGTCATGTACAAAACGAGCCAAAATGTTTTAGTAATGGAGGTTATGAAAAGGGATTCCTTACTTTGGGGAGAGATGGGGGTACATTCGGACTAGTGGGAAAGATTCCTAGAGAGTATGGTTATTATTGTAATATTGACTAAATCTTCATCCCTGATGATCCCTCCCCCTCCACAGGTTGAATTTCCACGTCCTCATCATGTTCCTGATATCCCTGGTGTTCTGTTTGACAGTATTCGGTCTATTCGTCTTCCATATATACCTCCTGGTTCATAATAGGACCACACTGGAGAGCAGCAGGCCACCCTGCTTTAGAGGTAGTTTAGAGGGCATTATAAATATAGCTACTTGCATAAAGATGTCTGCCTTTTTTAATGATTTTTGTTCAAAATTAAAAATTTTGCGGTTGAGCTGTCAGAGTTGAATTGAGATAGTAGAGGATGTCTGATAGAGAAGTGACAGGGAGAATCTCCCTGTCACTTCCCACTTCCCTGGGAGAGAAAGAGAGAGAGGAAGGGAGATAGAGGGAACAAAGTGACATAAGATATAATGCAACTTATAAGAATCCTTCCCTTTTAATGCTTTTCTAGAATCAAGTTTTCTATCACCCTCACCATCCCCATGTCTTCCTTCCTCGCCTAATTATATAGACATGTCCCCTTCCTCCCTTATCTCCCCACCCTTCCCTCAACTACTTAACATGGCCCTCTCCTGCAGTATAGTAGTGATCAACCTATCAAATTGTAGCACTATTTCATTAAATCTATCCTAAATCTCTAACCCCGGCCTAACGGCCATCCCTCCCTCCTCTAGTATATCAAAATGTCTCTAACACCCTCCCCTCCCTCAGGATTTCTTAATCTCTCTTCCTTCCTCCCTCAGTATTTCCCTAACCACTCCCCCTCCCTCTCTAAGGTGGATTTGCAGATGCTAAACGCTACGACCTGGGAGGATGCAACAACTTCAAACAAGTATTTGGAGACAATCCCCTTCTGTGGCCCCTCCCAGTCTTCTCCAGTATGGGAGATGGGGTACAGTTTGAGACGAGAGCCTACACGAACACTAACACTGATGTACCTGCTGCACAGTGCCCTGCTTGAGGTAGTAGGAGTCCTGCTTAATACAAATGTTTCAAGTACAGAAGCTGTTCTGTGTTTACTCCTTAGAGACAGGGTTTTATATCATGAAATGAGAGAGGGAGAGAGAAAGGGATCTGGGCGGTAATTTTGTAATGCTAGGGTATTGTTGTAAAGTACTGACTCTATTACACGAGAGATGAAAATGTTGCAAGTGTTGGTGGTTTAGTGTTTGTCTGTTAGGGTACTGATGTGTCTGTTTTGGACTACTGCTATATTCACACGTGTATATTTTATATGTGTATTTGTCTCGAATTGAATTGCATACTGAGTATTTGTGTTGATGATGCAAATTGGGCATGCAATTAAATATCCGGTGTGGTGTATAGTTAATATAATGGCCTACACTTAAAGTGCATTTATAGATTCCTAATATGGCCTCGATTGATTCCATATTTAGCTCGATCTAAGTATATAGGGCCAGTGCTCGGGCACGCTTTTTCTTGTAAAAGGAATACTCAATACATCCCTGTATATTTGTAATTAAACCAGAGTCATGTTCTGATTTTCATTTTAAGTCTCCGGCACATAATATTTTCCCCTAATAAAGTATGTTTTGCTCACAGTTAAATCCCAAGGAGTGTTTTTCAATATATTGAAAAGAATTCCACCGTGTGTGTGTTTAGCACCTGGAATTCCATTGTATTGTTTACCCCTCAATTTTCTTTTTGATACAACAAGATCTGTCTGAGTTTGTTGTTTGTTTTGCAATATACACACACACAATGGAATGTTACACACCCGTTTAGCAAGGCTACACCTGCAGTTAGTATAAGCACCAAATAGACAGCTATAACACTATCCAGTAGTATTTAAGTGTAGCTCATAATGCGCAGAGTTTGTGTGACAGACTGTTAGATAGCAAAGAGTCTGCTGGGTAGCCTAGTCCATGCTGCTACTATACACTTAGGCTAAGCGTGACAAGAGGCTACACTTACATACCCAATAGACTGAGTACTGAGTAGACTCCACTTAGTAACTCAGCACAATCTGTAACACGGGGAACAAGGGCGGCGCGCGCGCGCGCGGAGTAGAAGAGCGAGCGAGAGATCGAGATAGATAGTAGAGGAGAGAGAGAGAGAAGCGAGAGCGAGGAGCGAGGAGGCGAGCGATAGAGGAGAGAGAGAGAGAAAGGAGAGAGAGAGAGGGAGAAAAACCGAGCCGAGCGAGGGAAAAAGAGAGAGAGAGCGCGCGAGCGAGCGAGAGCGGAGCGAGCGCGCGCGAGCGAAGCGCAGAGCGCGAGCGCGCGCGCGCGCGCGCAGAGCGCGAGACGAGCGCGCGCGCCGGCCCGCGCGCGCGCGAGAGAGCGGAGTCGCGAGAGGAGAGCGAGAGAGAGGCGAGAGAGAGAGAGCGAGCGCAGAGAAAAGTGAGAGAGAGGGACGAGGAGGGGAACGGAGCGAATAGAAGAGAAAGAGCGCTTTTCCGTATATCGCTGTAATACACACCCCGATTTTTTTGCAACGTAACGGTGGATGTTACAAGTACCCGTGCTATAACACACTGCAGGCTGTGTTTGTGTCATGTGGGGCAATCGGAATTCACACCTTGCAGTACAGTACAGCACGTGCTCCTTGCAATACGTCATTTCAGTAGTGTGGGGGAATATTCTGGAGAACCATAACATTGTTAGACTGACCATGCGTTACCAGTATATATACAGGTGGTGTGTTATAGGGAGGGGGGTTTAAGGGGGGGGGGAGTTCACGGGTGTCCGAAAAGACGGGAATTTTCCAAACACAGAAATATACGAAAAACTTCCCAGGGAAAAAAGGCACAACGCTTCCAGTACTGCAGCTGTGGAGGTAGATAGCACACCATTTCATTCATAATGTTCCTGTGTAATGTATCACCATTGCTGCATATCATGTTTCCTACTTCCATCCCCAATTACACACCCTCGAACATGTACCTACCTTCATTCGTTGAAACTCGATATAACTTCACTGACACATGATTTCTTCTTTTGCTCAAACCCAACAAGGCAAATGATTTCATGTAATTCTACGAAACTTGGCCTGGTGGGGGCCTGGTTCGGACCAGATTAACAGATCGATCGAGTATGTCATCCCCAAACCCAATCTCCCCAATATATGCAAGATTTGGACCCTGATATACATTTCATTTCCTTTAGGTGTCACTAACTGTGTCGTATAGATCAGTGTGTTCAGTGTTTGAGATAGTGTAGATTGAAGCTATTCTGATGTGTAAGCTTTTCAGCTTCTCTCAAACTTTCTTTTTCTCTCTCTCTTTTTCTCTCTCTCTCTCTCTCTCTCTCTCTCTCTCTCTCTCTCTTTTTCTCTCTCTCTCTCTCTCTCTCTCTCTCTCTCTCTCTTCTCTCTCTCTCTCTCTCTCTCTCTCTCTCTCTCTCTCTCTCTCTCTCTCTCTCTCTCTCTCTCTCTTCCACTCCCCCATCTCATCCCTTACACCCTCTCTGCCAATCCTCCCACCGCAGCGACTGCTGTTCACATGTAGATGGTACCCTATACAGGTTCTACCAATATGGCAGGGTGGTTTCAAATGAATTAAGAGAGGTCAGAATGAATGGTAATAGAAAGAAGAGAGATAGAAAGATAGAGAGAAAGATAGAGATAGAGAGTTTTTGGGAAACAGCTGACGGTCGACGGAGACATTTGGTAAAGCGATTTTGCCAATAAACGGAAAGACATGGTACACTCGAACATTCAACCTTTCCATCTTTCTCTCCTTCTCCCTCTCTCTCCCTCTCTCTCACACCCTCTCTCTCTCAGATTTATCTCTCCCTCCCTTCCGGTAAATCTGAACAACGTCGCTGCCAACTTTCCCGTGAGCAGATGTGAACACACAGAAGTGAACAAACCACCCCTTCCCTCTTTCCATATAATCTACCCCACCCCCACCAATCACTGGGCCAATCTTTCGTTTATTATCTCTTATTCTCCCATCATTTCTGATTTCCAAAACATACTACTAGATATTCCAAGTGTATAAGTGTACATGAGTTTTCAGGAAGTACTGGCAATAATAAGATAGAGATATACGCCTTTCCTTCCGGCCTACAGTAGTGTGAGAGAGAGAAACAGAGAGAGGGAGATAGAGAAAAGTACTTAGATGTGATATACACGAACATACTTACTGCTGCAGAAGTCTAGTGGCTACTAGGAATGAGTGATTCAAACCACAAAATTATCTCGAGTTTATTTAAATCCACACTATTCTGGGCTAGATAAGAATTAGTCAGGAAATGTGTGAGATTATTATTGTACTTGTTTGAATCCATCCACCAGTCACATCTCTACGTGAAACATGTTTTCCATACAACTATCGACAGCTGTAGACGAAGGACCTATGTTATGGTCCAATCTTGATACAATTGATATCTTGATGAAGATCACACCCCTAAACGATGGTATTGGGGTACAGACACTAGGGCAACATCGGTGGTTATTGATTGATTGATCGAGCACTTTAGATTGTGAAACACAGACCCAGTTTCTTTCTCTACATCCCTTATCGCTGACTAGACGCTGACGTCTTTGTTTGACGTCACTACTCAAAGATTAAAAGTTAAAATTCTACTCAAACGTTTTTTAATGTTATGTGTGTATGGTATCGTCAATCGTGTCGATGCCATGCCCCTGGAATTTTTGTGGGTTGACCGTACCCACTGTAGCATCAGCCTAATCAGCTACACGGCTATGGGACTCTAATCATGCACAGGAGAGATAGTGCATGATCAGAGCAGGCACAGAGAGCTCAGTGGATTGTCAATAGAAAGATCCTGACAATCACAATGAGCTCCCCCCATAGGGGTGAGGGGACGGAGGAGGGGGGAGGTATAAAATGAGGTTCATCACTCCTCAGGGGTAAAATCACGCTCCCCTTACTCCTCCGTCACCCTCGATAAAATCTCGTGGAGGACAGGTCTCCGTGGTGTGTGTAAAATCTCGTCATGTCCGGGATACTGATTACTCGAGGTCGAGTACAGTCTCTGCGGGTCCTTCCTCGGGTTTCTGGTCCGTATTTTCGGGTCCAGAGGTAGGTGGGTTGGTGGGGAGTCCAGCGGAATTCTCCTCCACGGGTCCAACCCAGATGACGGTCTCGGCGGAGTGTACTGCTCCTAGTCGAGGACTAGGGACAGGGCTGGTGGCTGGGCTCATGATGGGAGTCATTGCTGTACAAGACTCCATTGATTCAACCCAGGTCTGTGTCTCCGCTGTCATGAAAGTTGGTCTCTTCTTCTTCAACTCCATTTCCACTATTGTTTGGAGTTTGGTAAGTGAATCTGTGACGTGTGCCAATCTTTTTGTAAGGTTGGCTGCAATCAGGTTCGAGTTGGATGCTATGGTTCTAGATGCCTCGAGATCGGCGGCATACATCGGCAACAACCGTGAGTTTGTTACCTGGATTGTGGATTTGATCTTCAGTAGGCCTGCTATCATCATTCCAGTAAGGATGAACAGGGCTGAAGACATCAGTATCGTGTCTGGGTTCATCTTGATTCTCGTTGATTGAAGAGCAGCAAAAACGTAACGAAAGGTGTAAAACGGGGAGTTCTATGCCACTTGGTACATTGGTAATAACCGGTCATTTGCATTCGATTGGCTACCGTGATCACAGCAAGTATCAGCAAAAGTGAACTTGATCGAATGGCATTTGTTTTCTAATTGTTTTCTAATTGCTCCTTCATAAACATAAATATTAAAAGTACTTTTTTCAATGTCATGGTTGACCGTTGTATCCTCGTAAATGAGATCGGATCAGGATCATTTCTTGGCCTACCCTGATATGAATATTCTGCAACACTTTGTCAATTGTCAATTTTGTAATGTTGTGTGTGTTTGGTATCGTGTCGATGCCATTTAATTATACCCATTTGAAATTTTGTGAGTTGACCGTACTCACTGTAGCATCAGCCTAATCAGCTACACGGCTATGGGACTCTGATCATGCACAGGAGAGATAGTGCATGATCAGAGCAGGCACAGAGAGCTCAGTGGATTGGTTAGAAAGATCCTGACAATCACAATGAGCTCCCCCCATAGGGGTGAGGGGACGGAGGAGGGGGGAGGTATAAAATGAGGTTCATCACTCCTCAGGGGTAAAATCACGCTCCCCTTACTCCTCCGTCACCCTCGATAAAATCTTGTGGACATCAGTCTCCGTGGTGTTGTCGATAAAATCTTGTGTTGGTGTCTGGTATTACTCGAGGTCGAGTACGGTGTTTTCTTCTCCGGATTCTTGTCCGGGTTTCAGAGGGCTAGGATTCTGCTCATCCAAAAGTGAGAGATCTTGTTCAGCAGATCCCACGTAGACCACAGTCTGAGCAGATATTACTGGATCTAGTCGGGGACTAGGGATGGGGCTGACCACGGGGGTCATTGCGGTGAATGATTCGATTGAGTCTATCAGAGTTTGCGTCTCCGACGTCATCAATACGGGATGTTTCTTCCTAAGTTCCATCTCGACAATTGTCTGGAGCTTGGCAAGTGCGTCCGTAACATGAGCCAGCCGTTTGGTAAGGTTGGCTGCAATCAGGTTGGAGTTTGTCGCCACGTTTTTGGCCGCTTCGACATCTGCCGCATACATCGGCAGTAGCCGTTCGTTGGATGTCTTTATGGTGGATCTGATCTTTATCAGACCCGCCACCATGATTCCAGCTAATATCAGCAGCGCTGAGGACAATAGAATGGCATCAGGGTCCATCATCGTGTCCTGTTTCTTGTGTGTTGAAGAGCTTCAAATTCGTAACGAAATGTAGTAAGCGAGCGGGGGATAAGTTCTGCACGTGCAAACTAACTTACAAACTGGGTGGATTATTGTTGCTATAGCAACACGTGCAGATGGGTCCTGCCTTCTTACAATCACCCTCAGTCAGTTAAACACCCAGCACTTCAATTTCACACCAGTGACAGGTTTACATAATATTCAGATTGGATTTGGAATGAATATGTTTCACAGTCCATTGAATTTTGGGGAACTTTGTTGACATTGTGTATAAATTGTCGGGGTTGTAATCAATTTGCCATAATGCCATCACTGCCTCTATGACCCACTGCCCCATCTCGTTACCAGCTGTATCATCAATATTCTCCACCGGAACTTACACTGTAGTGAACCAGAATCACAACTTGCAGTAGCGCGCGGTAACTGTTATGTTGATTTCTTGGCGCAAAACTACGCGCCTCATTGACGCGCGCGACTGGAAGTTGTCAAATGGAGAACATCTGTCAGAGTGACAATAAATAAATAATAAAGAGACGGTTCGTTAAAGTGAAAGCGAAACAACAACGAACTGGCTGCGCGTCGCGCATTCGTTGCGCATAACGATCTCACCGGAGAGATTCACATGCGCAACGTTGCGGGACGCGCAGCCAGTTCGTTGTTGTTTCGCTTACACTTTAGTTGTCTGTCGACGCTAGAGTCTAGACAACTGACAGCTGAACCTGATAATGACAGACAAGTGCCAAAAAACTAAAGACTAAAATTACCAATATTCGGTACTCGAGTCTTTCGTGAGCTGAGACAATGTTTCCGGGCTCAGCTACGGCCCTCAGATCCGCAGGAGTTAGGTTTCCATTCTCAAATAAAGAAAAGGCCGTTTTTCATTATTTTGGAAATTAATTTAAGTGTGTAAGACACACACAACAAAACATGATATATGTACACACCGTCTCTTGCCGAGATCTAGTAAAATAACCGCAGCAAATCAGCACATTTCCAACAAACAACTGCCATCCATTATTTTCTCGGCTCCAAATAATAATTTTCTCCCCGCGAATTCAATTCGGGCAAAACATTTCATAAATAAACAGATAAAGCTGCGAAATTGTCTTTTTCCAATCAAATAGCAGCTGTCAATTATCTCGGTATCAAAATTATTGTCTCTCTCCGCACTGCAAACACAACTTTAAACCACTGATCCCATATATCAAGGGATAAATCAACTATATCTCCTCAGCAGCATCTCTTTCTTCTGCTACTCCTGATGTTCACATGACAGAGGGCACAGGATTTAGGGGGAGCGAACTCTTCTTCTGATGAGCTCTCACTGTTGGCGTACTGGATGCGTCGCGGGGTCGATCTGTGGGAGGGGGATGGGGTGTTATAACTTGGGGAAAAAGGGGATGGGTAATACCCAGTGGGTAACCGGATTATATCTCTAGATCCATGAATTGTATCTCTCTCTTTCTTACCTGTAAGCTTGCTCGTGTCGGGGCCGGGTGAAGTCCCTTGGAACTGTTCTTCTAGCCCTCTGTGCCTCACTGCTTCTAAGATCACAATTGGAGCATTGTCCATCTTTTAACCAGAAACACAACTTGTGGCACGATGCACAGGGCCTCTTCTCTGTTTTCACCTGGAGTGAAATGGTTAGTAATAGTAGAGTCTTGAAACGGATTCAGGATCCAAACAGAAACAGAAACGGACAAAAAAACTGTTTATTTATTGTGCGATGGGTCTAAATGAAACACTAATTGGGGTTGAGGAAATGAATAGTTACCTGGTGAGTCCTAGAACTCCTTTGATGACCATGGTTGTTGTTATACTGAGCAGGTCCTGTGTTCTGATATTGCACATTCTGGGGTTTCTGTGCTGATTGGACAAGTAACTTCCTATACATGGCTCGGGCCTTCTTTAGACAACTCTCTCGTCGGACCTGGGCTCGGATCACGTAGTCTGATGGTAGGCTGTAGAGCTGGGAGACTTGCTTGAATTTACCTGAAAGGGGGGGGAGAGGGTTAGTTAGCTGGTTTAAAGTTGTGTGAAGTAGAGTACTTTAACTGGCAGCAAACGGTAGATGGAGGGGTAATAGAGAGAAGTTAATAGGGAGATAAATATAGAGGTAAACTTTAGTAAAGGGGTTTAGTAGCCCATTCTATCAACTTACTGGCAGCATTAGTATAGAAAGCTAGTGATAGAGCGAGTTCACCAGTATTCTCTAGTCTCTCTCCCTTCTCACAGTATCCCTCTCCTTCTAACATCAGCTCATCTGCAGTACAGTGCAGTCTTCGCTCTTCTGAAGAGGGAGGGATGGGTTAGGAAACAGAAACTAAACGCACAATCGCCAACAGCGATGACCAAAATTGCCATCCCCTTTTCCTTTATTTTATAACCCACCCCTTACTACCACCCCCCCCCCTTCACATACTTCTCCTAGTTTCACAGTAGTCTAGTATTCGGTTAACTGTAGACACAAACTGTTGCTGATGTTCATCCATCACACAATGTATAACCGAGATGTGACTACGACAATACAAATAGTAGAAGTACAAAGTGAAAGTGTAGTACAAAGTGAAACTAAACCAAGTGGTGGAGGCAGTTCAAAGTACAGAACACAAAACACACACCCAAATACTGCAAAACCCCCAACACCGCCCCTCTCCCCTATTATTATGCTGATAATGGATCACGTGGTCACTAATTATAGGTAATTATTGATCACATGCCCCATGCACAATGGTTCTCCCCAAACAACACATAGCTGCTAGAGAGAGAGAGAGAGAGAGAGAGAGAGAGAGAGAGAGAGAGAGAGAGAGAGAGAGAGAGAGAGAGAGAGAGAGAGAGAGAGAGAGAGAGAGAGAGAGAGAGAGAGAGAGAGAGAGAGAGAGAGAGAGAGAGAGAGAGAGAGAGAGAGAGAGAGAGAGAGAGAGAGAGAGAGAGAGGAGAGAGAGAGAGAGAGAGAGAGAGAGAGAGAGGAGAGGAGAGAGAGAGAGAGAGAGAGAGAGGAGAGGAGAGAGAGAGAGAGAGAGAGAGAGATGAATTGTTACTTTAACTAGGAGAGAGAGAGAGAGAGAGAGAGAGAGAGAGGAGACGAGAGAGAGAGAGAGAGAGAGGTGAGATTGTTACTTTAACTAGGAGAGAGAGACATTAGGTGCTGTGTTTTGCCGCGCTCCGCAGGGCACTAACGACGAGTCCTTCTCTCTCTCTTCACATCATCATACAACAACCCGTCAATTCTGATTCTGATCTCTCCCTTTCTTATTCTTAGTTTCTCTCACTCCCTTTCTCTTAAATCTCCTATGTTTCAATCTGATCATGCTGGGTATAAATGATGTGATCCAATTTGAATATTCTTGCATAACAAATTAGTACAACATGGACAATTATGCAGATGAAAACTATTCGTATGATTGACAGACGAACAATGCAATGACAAATTACTACCTAATTCATGACAACAAAAATTGACCCCTGTTAGGTTTGGTTTGGACAACTCCCCCTGGCTTGTTATTCATTTACCTTTATAGACAGTGTTTAGGTACATCTGTTCACCTCGTAGAATCATGTTTGTGTGCGTGGTATTAGCTAAAAACAAGTGGAACATTTGTAACTAGGCAATAAAGTCAACTGGGAGTCAACTATAATATTGGGCAATATTGGGCAAGAACAGAAACAAAATACAGACTGTACTAGTAAATGATAATCACTGAATTATGCATCTTGCAAAATTAGGGGAACAATGTGGCACGTGCGGGATCCCTCAAGATTTGACCCCTTGGGGGTAACGAGGGATAGAGAGAGAGAGAGAGAGCCATCACATAATAATATATCCAACACCCACGCAATTTTGAAGTAGGTAGAGGGGTGAGGGTAGAAAGAAATGGAGAACGATAGAGGGGTGAGGGGTGAGAGAGACATCTTCCCCCTTCTCGCCCACTCTTCCCTCTCGTTACTAGGGGCAGACAGATTCACATTGTGCAAGCTAAAACTTAAATCTATACTGTTCACATTATGGTACCAAGAGTGACAGTGGTACCAAGAGTGAGAGTGGTACCAAGAGTGACAGTGGTACCAATATAAGTGACAGTGGTACCAATAGTGACAATGGTAGATGATATGATATCAAGGGAGACTACTACTACAACTGGAGACTGTCTGGCAGACAGATTCACATTGTGTAAGCTATATCACAAAACTTAAATCTATACTGTTGGTGGTACCAAGAGTGACAGTGGTACCAATAGTGGCAGTGGTAGATGATATGATATCAAGGGAGACTACTACTACAACTGGAGACTGTCTGGCAGACAGCAACATTGTGTCAGCATGATGATGATGATAGGTTAAGTGAAATTAATTCAGAACAACTACTGCTACTTGGCTGCTTTGAAAACGTGCTAGCTAAGTGGAGATTGTAGCTAAATTAAGAAACAAAACAAAACTAGCCAGATCGGGGGTGAACAGAACTTCTTTTATGTTACAGAAGAGACGATCCCCTCCTCGAGGAGATGAGATGAGATAAGGATACGAGAGATGAGGAGAAAGTTGGAAAAACATGGGCGGAATAAATTTCCTAATAAAGGAGGAGGGGAGAAGTTAGCTACCACATTGGATGTAGTACTATATTGATGATGTGATTGAAGAAAGAGAACACATTTGACACGACTAGACAGATTAGACAACATCGAATGGAGATGAGACTAATGGAAGAAGAGGAGGAGAGGATGAGCACATGATGTTTGAGAAAGATAGAGAGAGAGGGGATAGAGAGATAGAGAACGGGGGATAGAATAAGGATTCAGAAGGCTGGACAATTTAGAAGGCTCACCTCGGTGGACTTGGAAAGGGTTCAAGGCCAGAGTTAATATGTGCAAACCTGACTCTTGAGTAGCACCCACAGTCTAGACACAAGGCAGAGGCAGAGAAAGAGAGAAAGAGAGAGAGAGAGAGAGAGAGAGAGAGAGAGAGAGAGAGAGAGAGAGAGAGAGAGAGAGAGATATAAAGAGGGGTAACAGTTTAGTTTGGTGAGTAGCTAACAACTAGCTCGGACGGAAACACACTCTACGCGGTAGCTGTCTAGTTGTTGTAACAAAGCGGGAAATTCAGAAAGACAGAGCTAGATCATGATCAAGAAAAGGAGTCTCCAGAGCTTCCCCAAAAATAATGATCGATCAAAGAAATCTTCAGCTCTACCAAGAATAATGATCAAGAGGATGATAAGAAACTAAATTTCCACCCCACACCATGCCCCTAATATATTGGCCCCCTTCCATTCTAACAGCTCTATCACGTGACCCCTCATCACGCCCAATGATTGGCTGCTGCAAAGTCACGTGACCTCCAAAACTGAGCTCTGATTGGATGGGAGGTGTAATGATTGAGACCCCTTATCAGAGAAATCCCAATTTGGGAGAGGAGAGGGTTGCAGCTAATCTAATTTAGATCGAGCTAAACTTGGATTAACTGAGTGTAAAAGCCGGTTTGGGTTACAAAATGAGAGATGGGGTGTTGGGTGGATATTCTCTCTCACACAAACACTTCAACGGTGAGATCGATAATTTAACTAGAAGAGCGAATTAGAGATGCAGAGAGAAAAAACATTTTCATTTTCATTGGAAACTCTGGGAAGTGGATATAGGAATTAGGAAATGTGGAAGCTGCCTCAATATTCGCACACGTCTCCCCATGAATTTCCTAGTTTCCCACGAGCACAACAACAAGCACAAGTAATTCGTAACGATTTAATGCCCCGGCCTCTACATGTGGAGATATAGGGACAGAGAGAAAGAATTGGCTCGAGCCAAGATTAGAGAGAGCTAATGTGCATGCTAGAGGAACGTGCATTACAAATGGGAATTGGGGAATTAGAAATAAGAAAACCAATACAAACTCCAGAAATTAGAATTGAGATACAACTAATGAAGAATAGGGAAATCTCAATGCCAATCCAGGGCCGGCTGAGACAATGTAGCACGTGCCAAGCAATCCAACCAAGGCAATAACACACTTCTAATATTTCTCTCTCACTAATCCCTTCTTTTATGTCACACTCTCCCTCTCTCATTCTCTCTCTCTCTCCCTCTCTGACAAGCAATGGTGCCTGGTGTAATTGGGTCACATGAGAAAACAATGGATCCCTGATTGGGTCTCTCATGGTACTTGATTGGGTCTCTCATGGTACTTGATTGGGTCTCTCATGGTACTTGATTGGATATATCTGATTGGATTTAGGTGCTGCATGTCACTCACACGAGTAGTAGCAATTAGTGTAAAATCGTAATTACAGGCTTGAAGATAGATGGATATTGGGAGAATGGAGAAAATAATTAGGAAACTGAAAAGAAAGCCGAAAGGAACAACACATGAAATGATATCGTAGCATTGAGGGTTGTTACTTTGTTACCACGACGTGGAGCTGAGATGTTTCACAGCTCATGTCGCTTCCTGCTCTATGCGATCAGAAAGAGATATTGGGTGAGAGAGAGAGAGAGAGAGAGAGAGAGAGAGAGAGAGATAGAGAGAGAGGGAGAGAGAGATATTCTGCACTACAATAACACACTCAGTAACACGTGTGGAGCAGCACCAGCGGCAAGGAAGTCTGCAGTCGTGTGCCGAGTCGGGTGGTTAAACAAAACAACCAGCCACCTTGTGCTACTGCTGCAGACTTGTCGGGAAATTAGGAAAAAGAGACAGAGATATAGAGAGAGAGATACAAATAGAGAGATATACCAAAATACCAAGATTTGTTAGATACCGAGATACAGAAAGATACCGAGATACAAAGATTTGTGAGATTCAGGAAAAGGTGTGGTGTCGTGAAGCTTTGACAAATGATCGTTCTCGTATATTGTCTACATAGCTCTCAATCCGAATACTGAGTACAACAAGGTCACGTGATTAGAGTATACCTGACAAAAGCTGCCCTCTCTCTCTCTCTCTCTCTCTCTCTCTGTATCTCTCTCTCTCTCTCTCACCCCTCTCTCTCTCTCTCTCTCTCTCTCCCAATGCCGTAAACAATACAAATTGCGGGGTGTCATCTCCTGACCACATTGAAAGGAGCAGCTGCTGACCCACCTCAAATTGTCCAATGTCCCCTCAGGGGGCGAAGGAGGGGGACTGAGGGCCAATTTGAAATAGCCATTTGAGGGGTATGTTTGAATAATCAAACGATAGAGACAGATGGAGAGAAGATAGAGAGATACATTGGGAGAAAGTATAGTGAAAAGTAAGCGGGTGGTGGACCGTTTCAAATGTACACACGCGGAACTGTTCATGCAATGAGAGGGTGGAAATAATGAATTCAATTTGAGTGGACTTAGCAGCACACAAACATATATAAACTGGGCATAGTAGACTGCAAATAACGTAGGAAGGAAGGGAGAGAAAGAGAGAGGGAGAGAGAGAGAGAGAAAGATAGAAAGATAGATAGAGAGAGAGAGAGAGAGAGAGAGAGAGAGAGAGAGAGAGAGAGAGAGAGAGAGAAGATAGAGAGAGAGAGAGAGAGAGAGAGAGAAGAACGATAGAGAGAGAAACGATACACTCTCCCCCTCCCCAACGTAAGCGGCTACTTCTATCAACAGCTCAGAGGGACAATTTGGTAAGACCGTTGCAGTAGCAACAAGCATACTAAACGGTTACCCTCACTTTCACAGCCCCCCAATCAGCTGCCCTATCCCCCATCTCCCATGCACCCTAAACATCATCTCCCTGGAGTTGGAGGGCAACTGTGTAGCGTGCTAAGTATTGCTATTTTGGGCACATTGGGCAAGTAGTTTTAAGAGGATTTGATGAAGTATGAAATAGCAACAGTCGGGGACCAAGAGTGAAATGTTATCGAACTGCTCGAAAACAATGAAGTACTGTTTTTTGTTTCCATCCAAGGCGGCAGACTCAAAAGATGCACAGAAAAGAAAGCCAAGTTTTTTGTTAAAACAAGCAAAATCTAGCTACAGACTCTGAACACTCTTTTACTTGTTTCGGTCAAGTGCAGTGTGAGAGAGCTTGGTTTCTTGCATGCAATGTAGAGGGGGAGAGATAGAGAGATAGAGAGAGATAGAGAGAGAGAGAGAGAGAGAGAGAGAGAGAGAGAGAGAGAGAGAGAGAGAGATAGATAGATAGAGAGAGAGAGAGAGAGAGATAGAGAGAAAGAGAGGGAGAGAAAAAGAGAGAGAGAGAGATAGAAGAAGAGTAACAAGCTGTGACACAGCAAAAAAGATAGCCAGGGAGAAGGTGGAGGTGTGCAACGTGCGTCTACATGTCAAGGTGTGGCAGTTGCTACAGGGGGAGGCAGTTTCATTTTCCCTAGCATCTTTTCTAATCTCGGGTCTCTTTCCTCTCTTTCCCCTCTCTCAACCCCTCTCTCTCTCTCTTTCCTTCTATCTCTCTCTTCTAGCTCAGGGATCGTCTGCATAATTATTCCAATTCAACTAGGCGTGGTAACAACGGAAAACTATATACACGTGTTCAGCGACCCGTGGAAAAAACAAGAGCTCGATAAACGAAGATGAAAGGTCGATTTAGATACGTGGAGCCTGGTTTGGTAAACGAAGAATGAAAAAGAGATTTAGGTGGAGCTGGAAGATGTAAGATTGAAAAAGAGATTTAGGTGGAGCTGGAGGATCAGTGCACTTGGACGATTGCACTATTAACGATATAACGAGGTGAGGGGCGGGAACATTACACAAAGTAGAGGTACCTCTGATGTCTCTCTCTCTATCTCTCTCACTCTCTCTCTCTCTCTTGCCAGTTCCCGGAAGGGACCCCCTCAGGGAAGGTCGAGGAAGTGGTTGGGTGGGTGATTACAAGGGGGTGAAGTGAATGGTGAAGCTTTAGAATTGACAGATACTTCTACAAATTAGGGCTGATTTAGATTGAAGTGACAGTCGTACCACTTTGACAAGTTAACGATTTCCTACAACGGGAACCCAGTTTATATCTAATCACAGTATCGAGACTCGAGAAAGAGAGAGGTGCAAGAAGGGGCGGGTGTGGCGACAGTGGACGTGTTGACATATGGCACCCCTGACATACGGCAAGAGTAGCGATAGTGTCAAACCTAAAAGTGGGGGATTGTCAAACAGAGAGATAGTGATGCGATGATCAAACCCCACATGACATTGTCAAACAGAGCACATCAGAGATTAGCAGTGTGTGTGGCAGGGTGACTGGACAGTCTGTTGTGTGGATTCCTATTGAATAGCAGGAGAGAGAGGGAGGCCATATCATTGCCCATATATGGTAGTGGCATATGACCATATTTGGAAAGAGGTGATCAGACTGAGCAGCGTGTATACTGTGGTATGGATTCTGATTTGAATGGATCTCTGATGACAGGTCTCAGCCTGCAGTCAGTGTGTAATGGAATCAACTAATCAGAAAATCAAAACAGGAAAAGATCAGCCGAGTCTGAATAGGATCATTTCAAGATGCCCAAAGAGGCCCAAACAAATTAAAATACTAAGACCTTGGATAGGACACTGCGGACCTCTAACAAATGCAATAAGCTTAGTAAACCCTGGCCCTCTCTTTACAAGAAAAGTCCGGAGCGAATCCTGGCTAAGCCTAAATAACCACAAACCAAGACAAAAGTAGATGGCCGAGAAAGAGAGAGAGAGAAAGAGAGAGAGAGGAAGAGAGGGAAAGAGAGAGAGAGAAAGAGAGAGAGGGAAAGAGAGAGAGAGAGAGAGGGAGAGAAAGAGAGAGACCCGTGGTACCCCCTATATAACAGCGTAATGGCTCACACAGGGGGTAACTATAACTGCTCTCAGTTTGAATTTCCCATCCATTCATTTCCGTCTGCTATGGGGGGATAATTGCGGTCAAATATCTACCTGCCCACTTGCGAGATGTAATGATACTGTAGTACTAGTCACGTGACGAGCCCGGAAATATCCTTATTTGGACATGACCATATACGGTAACATATACTGCCTAAACAAGTGACACACAAACTGCATGGTTGAATGATGGACAAATTGAATAGTGTTTTGACAACAACAGAAAGTGATTCATTTGCCTAATGCACGTGACTCATGTGGCACGTGGATTAGAGCCCCCTAGCACTCATCCCCCCCTACAACTTCTCCCCCCACTGATCTACACAACAGCAACTTCTCCTCATTATACCTCTGCACGGAACTGCACCCCTGAGGAGAGTGGAAACTCTGAACCCCCCCCCCCACGACTTGACAAATGAAGGGATAATTACTTGGGAACTAATTACACACCCCTCGATACATGTCCCAACCCTCAATACATTTACATGCCCTATTACCCAGCCCTATTGATATTACGAAGAAACAATGCCTAAACATGGTAATAACCAAACGCCCATAAAAAGGTAAAGCCCAATGCCCAAACATGGTAACCATTACTTACTGTGTCCAATGTTGTTGGTCTTCATGGGGACGATGTGCTTTTGGGCAGATGCCAGGAACTTGAAAAGTGCTTCGTAGTTTTGTAGGTATACTTCAGATTCTAAATAGGAGAGGGAGAAAGTGTGGTTAGTTTTGAGCGAGATAAAATCATGTCAATATTCATGTAACTATTCATTGCAAAATTAGAATTCCTATGTGCTACTGATTAAAGTGTAAACAACAACCCCCAGAGAGAATAGATAGCTATAGTCAGTTGCTGAGTAACAACTCAACAAATAATTAGAGAACTAAATGAGGCCCATATCATTTGAAACAGAAACATGTACTACACCTCTCTCTAAACCACCCCGTTTGACACCTCTACCCATCACCTAAAATATACTACAGCCCTAACTTTTCATCAGGTCTAGCTGCTAAGTTGGGACCAGCTGCAATGGGGTTGTCAACAGTGGAACATATGTCACGTGATGAAGAAGGGGTAAAGATAGAGAGATAGATATAAAGATAGAGAGAGGGGTATTTAGAGGTAGAGAGATAGAGAGAAGAGGGGGATTTAGACCCTATTACTGTCGTCGCCTTCTTGTGATAGACAGGATTTAATGAAGTAGGGGCCAGATTTGACATGAGAAAAGGAGAGGAGAGAGAGAGAGAAAGAGAGAGAGAAAGAGAGAGAGAGATATCTGACTGCTCTATTGACTGATTATCCCATGTCCGTGAAAGTAGTTTGACAAACTGCATTGACCCATTATACCGACAATAGACTAATTGCAGCCATTGATCACAAGCTTCTCTTTGTCTCTATTGTCTCTCTCTTCCCAGCACTGTATTTTCAAGAAACTGAGATGTGGAGATATATTGGAGCAAGTGAGAAAGCAAAACCAACCCAGCTATCGCCTATAATAAACCATCAATCAATAACACTCACAGTGAACTGGCTCAGATGTCAATTAGTGTATCTGGCCAACTACTGCAAATGTTACAGTTTACATGTTGTACAGATTGCCCCCAATTAGGGGGTTGGATATGGGTCAATTAGGGAAGCCCCCCCCCCCCAATAGATACAATGTGGCATTGCTTGCATGTTGGATTGGATTGGAGGGCAATTATGAACTACACTATAGCACCACTACATACTACTGCAGTTGTGTCAAAAAGAGAGGGAGAAAGATTTACAATAAGTATGATCTTAGTGAAATCTTGACATCCAAAAAGGATGATTCGAATCATAAGGCTAGGAGTCCGCAATGTCAATCATAATGTTAGACTACAGTGTTATAGGGGGGTTACTTTGATTACTCAGACATAACACCCCACAGTAACATATGGCTGGGAAGGAGGGAGAGAGACAGAGACAGAGAAGGAGAGATGGATAGATAGATAGAGAGAGAGGGAGACCATCTATCCGTACGAAGATTGGTAATGCACACCAACAAGTTTTAATTCATCTTGTTGCAGCGTGTGCCGCCGATGCAGGGGGTTGTACACGTGTTACCTTGACAACATTGGGAGAGAGAGAGAGAGAGAGAGAGAGAGAGAGAGAGAGAGAGAAGAGGAGAGAGAGAGATAAGAGAGGAGAAAGAGAGAGAGAGAGAGAGAGAGAGAGAGAGAGAGAGGGAGAGAGAGAGAGAGAGAGAGAGAGAGAGAGATGTCAGTGATTGATAGTGTGTCAGGTATGATGGGTGTGGAAGCAGATCTCCGACCTCTGAAGCTGGTACTAACAAGCACAAAACGAACATGAAAATGAGAAGGGGGGGGGGGCGGGGGTATGAAAAATGTACCGAGGCTATATTCATCCTCTCTACAATCTACATCGAGACACAAACAGCTGGTTTCTCTCTGGTAACATGAAATTGTAAGTAATTGGGTGTTCCTGTGCAGCAGTGGTGGCCTGTTAATAGAGCTGCTATAGGAGTCGAAAGTGGGGGAGAGGCGGTAGTGGCCACGGAAGTATATTAGGAGAGAAAGTCTCTGAGAGGGAGCCGGGGAAAGGAGAAGCTTTTCGTTGGACTGTTCATGAAGTGGTTCAAACGAAATACAAAGGGTATTGCGAGTCTGAAAACAATTATCAAGGAAACTGTATTTCGATTCTGTAAGTTCAAGATATTGGTACAATTCCAAGAATTAATCACAACCCATATCAGCTGACAGCGCCACATTTCAAACAAGATCTAGACAGATGCAAACGTTGAGTAGAACTAGTCGCGTCAACAACTTTAATTCAAAAACTAATCGAGAATCTAGTCTCCAAATTCACATGTTGACAAGTCACCTTTAGATTTCGGTTTGAAATTCAACTTCTTCTTTTTCGATTTACCGCCAACAGGAACAGGGTTTTTAGCGGACTGGTGATCTGGGGTAGATGTAGCAGCAGGTGCAGAATCCTTCATTATCACAAAGAGATCAAACAATCGCACAGAGAGAGAGGAGGGTTCAACACAGAGAGCGAGATTCTGTCAATACTGAATGATGAGTACGTTCTCTACATGCCCCCTAGGGGTCAACTCTCTCCTCCTCTCTCCAACCAATCAGAGCGCTGATGAGCTGTCACGTGACATGTCACCAGCCAATAGGAGAGCGTGATTGACATCACGTGGTGGTGCTATACGGTATAACCGGGGTTGCTAATCAGCTGTGGGGGAGATGTGATAATGGATGTAATTAGAGGCTAATTGAGAGAGTTGTATCAGTAATTAGTGAGACAGATATGTGTGAATGTGGGAGAGAGAGAAAGAGAGAGAATGATGGAAATATTGGAGAGAGAAAGAGAGAGAAAGATGGAAATATTGGAGAGAGAAAGAGAGAATGGTAGGAATGATAGAGACAGCAATTCGAGATGGGGGGTTTCGTCTGGTCACCAGCTTCACAAGGTCTTGACAGATTTGCTGATAGATGAGAGGTGTGAATAGAGATAGAGGAGGGAGAGAGAAGGGAGAGATAGATGGAGAGATACCTAGGTGAAAGAGGGGGAGAGTTATTTGTCAAGACAGGGATAGAGTCGGAAAAGAAGCTTGATTTCCGAGAGAGAAGCAGTAGAAAATAGAGGGAGTGAGAGATAGCAAGAGATAGAGAGAGATAGAGAGAGATAGAAGAGAGAGAAGAGAGGAAGAGAGAGAGAGAGAGAGAGAGAGAGAGAGTAGAGAGAGAGAGAGGGAGAGAGAGAGCGAGATAGAGCGAGAGAGAGAGAGAGACGAGAGAGAGAGAGAGAGAGGCATAGAGAGAGAGAGAGAGTAGAGAGAGAAGAGAGAGAGAGAGAGGAGAGAGAGAGTAGAGAGAGAGAGAGAGGAGAGAGAGGAGAGAGAGAGGAGGAAGACAGAGGGCTAGAGGTTCCGGATAGAGAGAGAGAGAGAGAGATACCATGGACAGGGACAGAGGATATCAAGGAGCACCCACAGTAATTACAGGAGTGGCAAATTCCAAGTGACCCAATTAACTAATTTAATAATGAGAATAGAAGGGAGTGACCAACAAAGCGAGGGGTGTTCTCAAGAGTGGATTCAATCCTCAATCCTAGATCCTATAAATTAATAATAATGTTCCAGCATAAGAAGTCAGAAGTGGACTTGCTACTTGGACTTTCCAAGGACTTTAAAAACGTTCAACAAAGTATGTAAATATTCGACCCCCTATGATACCCAAGACTGGACCCCCTCAACTACAATCAGTACACAAAGTAAGACAATTTGAACTTATTGTAACTAAACTGCTGCAACAAGGACCCCCGGAGAAGACACGAAAAAAAGAAGAAAAAAAAAAGAAAAAAAAGAGACCCCCTCCCCTTCTAACAGTAATGTCCCCCTCCCTCCATAGTATAAGGACCCCTACCTGCTAGCTTCCTGATCTGTTTACAGCAACGTGTGCCAGACAGAAAGCCAGTGACTGGTTAAACTCAGACACATGTACTAGACACAAGAAATGAGGGGCGGACATGGAGAGATAGGGGGATCAGAAACATGTTTAGGTCTTTTCAAAACAAAGTTACCCTATGCCAAGACTCATAGCGGACTTGTGGCGATCTAGGATATACCTATGAAACACATATAAAGTAAGTTGTATCAGAAAAGAGGGAATCGAGAAGGGGTATCTGTCAATAGCTCAGCTGCATGCACTGTGAGGGGGTACTTGTTCAGAATTGAGACAGGAGAGTGCAGGGTATCTGGGAGAGGTGCCAAGCGGAACAAAGGGTTCCGGTGTACTGGAGAGAGAGAGAGAGAGAGAGAGAGAGAGAGAGAGAGAGAGAGAGAGAGAGAGAGAGAGAGAGAGAGAGAGAGAGAGAGAGAGAGAGAGAGAGAGAGAAAGACGGGGAGATTGTATCCTACTAAAAACAATAATAGCCTACTACCTAGTGGAGAGGTACAAAGCTAAATATAGGAATTAACTCAGCTCGAAGAACACATAATTCTATTGGCAACTATTGCAACTAAAAAGCCTCATTGAAAGCAGGCAAACTTGCTGTAGAGTGAGTGACTGTAGACTGCCCCTAATTTACATGGAACACTTGATGTTGACTTCGTTTAATAAATATCAGCGGGTGACCCGCTACATATAAACCCGGGTTTAATTGTTTAGACTACCTCTAATCCATATGGAACAACAAAAGAACGAAACATTTAATACCTCTCCTATATTGGATAAACTGGAGGCGCCCTGGGAGAGTCGGTAACACGGTGGGATTTCATATTTCACAACAAAAACAAATCTCACAGTTGATTATTTCCCCACGCTCACTCTATCTACCATCACCTTCTCCCTCTTACTATTAATATGTTTACAATCTCTCTCTCTCTCTCTCTCTCTGTCATTTCTCAGACAGGAACATGGTGTCACATCTCACTTTCCCGGCCGGTGGAGTCCTCCAGACGACATCTAACAGACAGATATAGTGAAATTACTAAATTTACAGGACGCTCTGTGCAGTTCTAGTTACTACCACCCCTCACACAGGAGTAAGGAACTAATTGTTATGGAGTGGGATTGGGAGACAGTTAGTGGGCCAGCTTCTAGCTGTACGTTATAGTGGGCCCTTCTCTAATCTCTGGATCTGGTTATAGTGGGTCCTTCTCTAATCTCTGGAGCTGGGTTATAGTAGGTTCCCACGTAACAACAAGTTTGTTACGAAACTGATGATCCTATAGCTGGCATGCCGGCAGACTAAATATATAGCGATACTAGATCCAAAAACCAAACAAGTTTGGTGGATAGCCGGGGCCGCAATCATGCAAATTTTAAAAAACATGGCGAAGTTTTGATACATGAACTTTCGGGGCCTGGGGTGCTGTTAAATTCGCGTTCTGCCATGATTATCACCAGCAACTTTTCAAACTAACGCACCATTTCAAACTATACGCCAGGAAAACTATCGGCTAATCAACACACCACCCGTGCCGAACAAAGTTTTAACCTGGAGAAAATGCTCCCTAAGCTGGACTGCACTGGCACACAGTGGGTCACAGTAGGTTATCTACAAGTCTGTTTTAACAGAATCATAGTGTGTTTTTTAAAGAACGGCGGGTTCTATCATGAAACGCGAATTTAACAGCACCCCAGGCCCCGAAAGTTCATGTATCAAAACTTTCCGCATGTTTTTTAATTTCTGCGGCCCCGGCTATCCACCAAAACTTTTTGGTTTTTGGATCTAGTATCAGGCATTTGTTTAGTACTATGACATGTATTTTGTAATACTAGCTTATTTAATAAACGCGGATTTGGGATTTACAGACTTTTACAATTGTAGGTAGCTTCAATTTATCGCAGATATCCAATCTCGGATTCAATTGCGAAAATCTAATATGATAGTAATCGCAGACACCAATCGCGGATAACTGATCAGAATCCGTTATAAGTTATCGCGATCAGCTACCTCTATCGTAGCTATCCGCGATTGGTTACTTTATATTTACTCTATTCCGCGATATGATATCGTGGTTAGTTATTAGCGATTGATATTAGCGATTGATATCTGCAATTGGTTCTCTCCCGCATTATTTTCTGATTATGATTATTAGTCACGAATAATGATCACCTTATCAATGCTTATCCGTGATCATTATCCGTGACTAATTGATAATCAGATATTATATCTGATACAATGAGGTGCTAATTCGCTCTTTTCTCGGTGGTTTTTAAAATCGTCTTAAATTTAAGACTGTCATAACCCTAGATATGACTACCAATTATAGCTGAAAATGCGGCAGTAAACTTAATTTTATAAATAAAACTGATTCAAATGTTAATTTCGACTTCTGAATCGCTTCATTCTAGGTGTTTTTAAATCGTCTTAAATTTAAAGACAGTCATAACCCTAGATTATGACTACCAATTATTAGCTGAAAATGCGGCATAACTTAATTTTATAAAATAAATCTGATTCAATTGTTAATTTACGACTCTGAATCGCTTCATTCTAGTGTTTTTTAAAAATCGTCTTAAATTTAAGACTCATAAATCCAGATATGACTACCAATAAATATCTGATAATACAGCAGTTGAACTACTTTGGCAGAAAATATAATGATAAAATCTGATTTATTATTCAGTTTGCTCTTTTCTAGGTTTTATTGAAAATCGTCTTAATTCTTAATACAGTCAGACCGTAACTGAAGAACCGTGACTCGGATTTACTTGAAAGTTTGATCGTTGTTCAAGATGTCAAGGCAACAACCACCACGTCCAAGCGGTGTATTCGTAGAACGACGGGAAGGCTGTCTTAGACCGGCCAAAGAAAACTTAAGACAGAGTCATAACTTTTTGTTATGACATCCGTTTTACCTTCCGTTTCTCTGTCCAAGCTTTAATACAAGGTACACCACTAGACCTACTACCGACTCCAAAGTTTCATGGTGATAGCTTAAAACTCTGGCCTCTATTAACTACGCAAAAAGTGGTTTATTTTACGGTCTTGTCGTGACGCGAAAAACGGACTTATTTTTGTATAAAATAACGACCCTCTGTAACGTAAAAAACCGTAACTCCGATTTGCATGAAATTTTGAACGTGTGCTCTAGGTGTCAAGGCAAACACGACTACCAAGCGGCAAGTTCCTAGGACAAACGTGAAGGTTTTCTACAACAAAGTTGAAATTGCCGATTTCAGACAATAGGTATAGTAGCGCTGTCAAAATTTTCAAAAATTTTCAAAAAATTCAAAAATTTTTTTTTCGCAATTTCGATTTTCCATTCACTGGAAGCAAGAATGCTTGGAAATGGACATTTTTAAGGGAAGGGTGGTTGGGGGAGGGAGGATTGGGCCCCGGGCGCTTGCCAGCGCTATGATGCTAAATTATAGTTGCACACAGAGAGACCACCAGGCCGTCTCTTATAGCTTTTCAATTAATGTATAACAATTAATGTATAACAGTGATCTACAACTCTGCAGCATATCTATACAGTGCACTTTCTATACTATACTCTTCGATTATACATGCTACATATAGTAATTCTCCTCCGGCATTCTATACAGGTGCACTTTCTATTACTCATACATTCTCCTCGCAGGCCAGATCTATACAGTGCACTTTCTATACTCAGTACATTCTCTCCAGGCAGATCTATACAGTGCACTTTCTATACTCAGTACATTCTCTCGTCTTCAGGCAGACAGTTCACTTCGGCATCCATCCAAATGCACAATTCAAGCTACTTACAACGATATAGTACGTAATGACTGCCCAAGATAGGATGGTTAGCTGGAAACAAATATTGAAACACAACAACACGGTGTAGCGGGAAGAATATAAAATTGAATTTCACTCATTTCTGTCATGCAGAGAATCTCGACACAAAAAAACCACCCTGTTGTCGGACATACCCTGGAAGTATATTCCCCCAGTTTTCTTTGAAGGAAGGACGGCGGGTAATGTACGTGCGCTCGGTCCGATACTGGTATTACAAATGGCGGTGGAATTGTATGGATGGTCTTTAGTCTATAAACACAACTAAATAAGATGATGGGTGCCAAACGAAAGATATAGAATATGGATACCGAACATGATGCAGAGGATTTGAAAAAAAGCTGGTAAGTGTTGTGGGTGTTTTAACTAAACATGAATGGGACATGAAGAACAAAACAACACCATATGCTCTCTAAATCAGAGATCAACACAATAAACAAAGATGTTATCAAGAAAAAGAGGAGAGAGAGAGAGAGAGAGAGAGAGGAGAGAGACGGAAAAAAGGAATAACAAGTTCATCCCGTAATTAGTTTCACATTGGTCACATCCGATGATCCCCCCCCCCCCGATGATGACAATGAATGAGAATGGAGGGCCGAGTAAAACCAATAAGGAACCAATCAAAAGAGGGATAGAAATATCATGTCTCAGTCTCACCTATACTTTAGTTTGTTGTGGTGTGGGGACGAGTTAGAGTTTAGACTTAGACAGGAATGAACTGTTGATCCCATTCCGCAGTCGCTGATTCTCCCCCTTTTATCATCCATTGCTAGCAGCTAGAAAATGAACACTTGTTAATGTGAGGTGGGTGTGGCACTGCACTTGTCTGACTACAAGATGTAGTGAGTGACTGTAGATGGTTAGGAATCATGATAGCGAAAATGAAACAAGATGGCAGCGAAATAAAAGTGAAATGAAAAAGATAAAAATGAGGGGGAAATGAAGTGTGTGAATCCTCATTCCTCATTCACCACTTTAGGTTTATTTCTAATTGGCAACTCAATGAGCCTCTGTATTAACATCTTCCACGCTTCCATATAGTCGCCATATGGTTCACATTGTCTCTTCAGTTCCATAAAGGTTGCACGAACGGCAAGATAGAGCGGGTCGTTTTCGTCATCTTCGTCATCTTCGATCCACTCTCTCCATTTTTCCACTGAAATTTGTGGAGTAGTAGAATAGTGAAATAGATTGGTGGCGCAGTCACTACTCGGCCCGCTTCGCAGGACTCGTTTCGCGTGGGGCCTCAGTTGCAAGGAGATGGATAGAGATTAAAGGCCCCTGGAAATGCCAAGGGAACCTCACATACCTAGTAGTTCAGCTGGTATTGGTACAGTGACATGAGACTCCGTTGGTGATTCCTCTCCGCAGCTGTCGATCTTCATCCTTTTATTCTCCATTATTTGGTAACAACTATCTAGCAACTACAAATGGAAGAGTGTGTTGGAAGTAAGAGGTAAGAGGGGGGGGGGGGGGGGGGAGGGGGTATGGGGGTAACTTATCTGACTGCAAGGTGTAGATGGTTAGGAATTATGATAGTGAAAATATTGAAACAAGAATTTAAAGAAATAAAAAGTGAAATGAAAAAGATAAAAAATGAGGGGAAATGATTCGAGTCTGTGATTCCATTGCTTGGTTTTGGTTGAGCTGGGACTTGGGAGCTCCACGCTGATAACAGCTGCTAATTAACTATGAGTATTAAGGGTACGCTAACCAAAATTTTTTTTCGAGTGCAGGGAAATCTCTCACCGTAGGGTTGTAGGCCATGCCAAGGAGACCTCAAATATGCAATTTTAGCCCTTAAGTCGAATTCATATTTTTGCTACAGCTGTTTAAAAAATGTCCTGTAAATACGTTTTTGGCATCTCAAAAAAATTATTTTAAAGATAGGAGCATGAAAATTTGGGGATTTGAAGAGGACATGAAGGTGAATAACCACAAAAATTTTTTTTGCAATCCGAGCTGATTTCCGGTCCTGAGATGGATTTCTTTTTTTCCACTTTAACGCCCTATTTGGCAAAGTTCCGAAAACATGTGAAAGCTGTAAATTGGTGAAAAGTTGCGTCTAACGATTATCTAAGTGGCCATAAATTTTGGGCGTGTCCTTATTTGAGATACGCTGTACAGAGGTTTTTTTGTGAAAGCCGTCATTTTAGAAATAAATAAATTCCCTGTATCTCAAAAACGACTGATCGTAGAGACCTGAGACTATGCTTAAACGATTCAGAAGGTCCGATTTTGGGGGGGTCTTCTGAGAGACATTTTGCTCTTACTTCAACCGTTTTTGCTGTAATTGCGAAAAACAAATTCTATGAAAAGGGCAAAAGCTAAAATCCAATATCCTGTAATTAGGGAATTTTAGCTAAGAAAGGACCGAAACTATGGAAAAATGTGTAACAAGCTACTTTCTTCACTATTTGGTCCATATGGGTCCCTATAATCACCAAAAACAAAATCACAAAAAATCCACGATGGCGAAGATGGATTTTTGTTTTTCGCAATTACAGCAAAAACGGTTGAAGTAGGAGCAAAATGTCTCTCAGAAGACCCCCCCAAAATCGGACCTTCTGAATCGTTTAAGCATAGTCTCAGGTCTCTACGATCAGTCGTTTTTGAGATACAGGGAATTTATTTATTTCTGAAATGACGGCTTTCACAAAAAAACCTCTGTACAGCTTATCTCAAATAAGGACGCGCCCAAAATTTATGGCCATATGGAGAATCGTTAGACGCAACTTTTGACCAATTTACAGCTTTCACATATTTTCGGAACTTGGCCAAATATGGCGTTAAAGTCAAAAAAAAGAAATCCATCTCAGGACCGGAAATCAGCTCGGATTTCAAAAACATTTTTTGTGGCTACTCACCTCTTTGTTCTCTTCAAATCCACAAATTTTTATGATCCTATCTTTACAAATGTATTTTTAAGATGCCAAAAACTTATTTTCAGTTCATTTTTCAAGCAGCTGTAGCAAAAATATGAATTCGACTTGAGAGCTCAAATTGCATATTTGAGGTCTCCTTGGCATGGCCTACAACCCTACGGTGAGAGATTTCCCTGCACTCGAAAAAAAATTTTGGTTAGCGTACCCTTAAGTCGTATCCTCATCAGATTCTCTTTTAACGATGTCTTTTTTTCTGAAACAAGAAACAGTGTTTGCTGAATGTTTTTGTCATACTCTAGGGCAAAATCATAATAAACAAGATAAACAATCCAGATTAATCCAGATCAGGAGAGGGGATCAGGAGAGGGCATCAGGAGGGGAACAGGAGAGGGGATCAGGAGAGGGGATCAGGAGAGGGGATCAGTAGAGGGGATCAGGAGAGGGGATCAGGAGAGGGGATCAGGAGAGGGGATCAGGAGAGGAGATCATGAGAGGAGATCAGGAGAGGGGAACAGGAGAGGGGAACAGTAGAAGGGAACAGGCGCAGGTAGTTACCTATAATCCACGTTTTGCCTTGAATTCTTCCAGGTACTTTGCGGTCATCTCCATTAAACCAGATCTAACCCTGTAGAGCCCTTCCTCATCAGTTTCCCCTCTACAGCGAAAGTTGTTCCGGAGTATAGCAACCAGACTTTGGGCCACTTGATCCTTTTCCATCTTCATGTTTGCCTCTCCTGGAAAGACATTTATTAGATGTTGTGTTGTACCCTCTGCACAATTTAGCGAACAACTCCGTTTTGCCACAGACTTAATGGACCCTAATACATACATATAAAACTAGTAGAATCACAAATTTAGGGATCTGTTTTCGTGTCTCTCCTTCAGATCTCCATCTCACTTTGTCTCTATCTCAAGTTGTCTCTATCTCACTCTGTCTCAATCTGTCTCCATCTCATGCTGTCCCCATCTCACTCTGTCTCTATCTCATCCTGTCTCCATCTCACTGTGTCTCGGGGGTCTCATCTCATCCACCCCTTACTCAACAAACCCACCGGGACTCGGGAGATGCCACCAGAAACTCACTTTTACATGGTGCACACAGTTCTTGGTCGAGATCGAGAGTGGTATTAGGCTGGTTAGGTGTACACTTGAATCTACACCAAGGACAGGGAGAACTTGCTGTTTCAGTAGTACAGTTGCTCTTCTTAATCTCCATTCTACTGGAATTTCCAGTTGAAGTTGAACAGTATGAAGGATTTTCTGTTTGCGTAGCACAGTTGCTGTTTGCCTTCTTATTCTCCATGACTGTTCGCTAGAGGAGGAAAAATGTTAATGGGAGTTACAATCTAATTCGAAGTTGGGAATCAGAATTTGGCAACGAAGCTGCCAATGACGTCGGAGACGTACAGGGGTCAGGGGATTGCGCGACGTGCCCAAACTCAGAATAGTAAATATCGGAGGCCCTTACCAACACCAATCAGGCACTGCGCGGGATAAGTTTACAGCGCGCGAACTTGTTGGTCCTTGTATCGTAACGACGGTTTCGCGCCCTACGTTTTAGTGCATGGGTACATTAAAAAAGTGGGCCAATTGGGACATAGCATGGCAAAGAAAGGAAGCTCAGTGCTCACTTAGTAAATACACAGTACACTTAGACCTTAGTAACATAGTGAAAGTTTCACTGTGAAACTTACTGAGCTACCTTGTAGTTAAATGACAGATGTCAGATTAAAAACACCATTTTCTGAAAATTATAGATATCTGAAAGTTTCTATTTTGATTCTGGCTTGTTTGAAATTGAAGTGCTGGGTGTTTAACTGACTGAGGGTGATTGTAAGAAGGCAGGACCCATCTGCACGTGTTGCTATAGCAACAATAATTCACCCAGTTTGTGTGTTTGTTTGCACGTGCAGAACTTATCCCCCGTTTGCTATCCACATTACGTTTCGTTTTCAACGCTCTGTCAAAGACAAACCACAAACCCGAAAGATGGATCCAGACAGCATTATCTTAACGATATCACTTGTCATCCTGGCCTGTGTTATGGTGGCAGGACTGGTAAAGATTAGAGCAACGATAAAGTCAACTAACGCACTCTTGTTGCCGATGTACAAAGCTGACGTGGAGGCGGCCAAAGCCGTGGCAGACAACTCCACCCTGATCACGGAGAATGTGATGAAGAGGCTGGCACATGTCACCGAATCCCTCACTAAACTCCAGACGATTGTTGAAATGGAGTTGAAGAAAAAGCGCCCCATTATGATGACTTCAGGCTCACAGACTCTGATAGAATCAATGGAGTCTTGTACATCCATGACCCCTGTCATGAGTCCTGTGACGAGCCCGGTCCCTAGTCCTCGGCTGGAACAAGTCCGATCCGTCGAGACTATCATCTACGTTGGACCCACTGGGGAGGAGCAAGAACCTGATTCTGAGGATTCCCAGAACCCCCTCGAACCCGGACAAAAATCCGGAGAGGAAAACACTGTACTCGACATCGAGTAATCAGTATAATGGACAGTGGAAACACTGCACAACACAAGATTTTACGAACACCACGGAAACTGATGTCCACACGATTTTACCGAGGGTGACGGAGGAGTAAGGGGAGCGTGATTTTACCCGTGAGGAGTGATGAACCTCATACCTCCCCCCTCCTCCGTCCCCTCACCCCTATGGGGGGAGCTCATTGTGATTGTCAGGATCTTTCTAACCAATCCACTGAGCTCTCTGTGCCTGCTCTGATCATGCACTATCTCTCGGCTCTCCTGTGCATGATCAGAGTCCCATAGCCGTGTAGCTGATTAGGCTGATGCTACAGTGAGTACGGTCAACTCACAAAATTTCTAGGGGTATGGCATCGACACTACTAAATTTCAATTTTAAGAAAGTAGTGCATAATAATATATCCACTTCAGTGACTAAAGTGAGTGAAATGCAGCAGGGCTGGCTCCAGTCCGATGTTTCTGGGGGGCGCAATGGCCGAAGGCCACTGTTCCCGGGGGGGGGGGGGGGGGGGGGGGTTTGGGGCGCATTTTTTAACTAAATCAAGCAAATTTTAGGGTTTTTAATCATTTGTGACGTCTACTTTCTAGATTTATGAATGCTTTTTATTTTTCTTTGGAATAAATAGTCATGAAGAATGAAGATTGAATTTAAATTTAAATCACAGGGCTACCCTTCGGGTTTTCTTGTTCTGGAATTCGTTTAGAATTTCCCCATGTGTAAGATTTTTGTATTTTTGGGGTGGTTTGCCAATCCAAATGGTCTGCTGCTAAAATTTTTTGGGGGGGGGGGGTGCACACACCCCTCACCACCCCCTGGAGAGCCCTGAAACGAAGGCATAAAAACTGTGTAGAATGACCAGCAGAATCGAATTAGACACAAGTTGCCATCTAATCAACTACGAGGGCTGGCGGCTGCTCAGGAGCGGATTTAGTGATTCTTCTTCATTGGAGCTAATTCGAATGTTTGCTCTCGTTTTGTGAGTTTGTATTACGGTCCAGTTGTAGTTTTGGATCCCGATATCAGCTGGTGCCCGGGCACACGTTCTAGATGGGGTCGGGGGTCGGCGTGAACCATGCTTTGTGTCGTATCTGTGGTCACGCGACAGGGATTTCCATGTAAACTGTATGGAGAGTTGCGTGACACACAGTGTCAGCAGCGGGCTGATATCAGGGTCTCAATATGTAACTGGACCCCTATAACGCATTGACCATAATAATGCAATAGCAACTTCATGATCATTGTCATGCCCACTAATCTTATACGAACAAGCTCCAATGAAGAAAAATCGCTAAAACCGGTCCCGAGCTGCTAATAGCCGTATCGATACGTAAGATACGTATCATTAAAAACGGTTATACAATGTGCATTATTAATTATCCAATTATCTCTCGAAGCTAACGACTTGTGCTTGGTCTCAATAGACTAGCACACCCACCGGGGCTGACGATAGACCAACCCAGCTCCACCGAGTCACCCTTAAACGCCAATTTTTACTGTTGCCATGGCAGCTGTATCGGTAACCATGAAGACTGAATCGCTAAAATATCTTCTGAAATATTCACAAACTCCCAAAAGTTAACTGTGAATACAACTATGAAAATGAAATAAAGTACTTTTAATATTTGTGTTTATGAAGGAGCAGTTAGAAAACAATTTAGATTTGATAGTTCAAGTAATAAACGATATTGCGCTTGATATTTTGTTGTTTGATCTACTGGCTGTGAAGACATCAAGATCACATTACGAAACGCAAATGGCCGGTTGTTACCAATGTATTAAGCTGATTCGGAGGCCGCCAAAACCGTGGCTACCAACTCCAACCTCATAGCCGAAAGCTAAAAGACTTGCACACCTGACTGATTCACTAAATAAGCTCCAAATGATCGTGGATCAGTTGCGGATATAGAGGCATCCAAAACGACGGCGTCTATCCCCCGCTCGTTCAACCGATTTCGTTTCGAATTTGAAGCTCTTCAAAACTTTTCCAGAAACAAAACCATGGACCAAGAAACCATACTACTCACTTCAGCCCTGCTGATCTGACTGTGATAATGGTAGCAGGCCTACTATACATCAAGACTCCGCAAGGCCAATGACATGCTGCTGCCCATGTATGCTGCGGATCTTGAGGCATCTAAAACTATGGCTTCCAACACACAACTGATTACCACCAATATCGTGAAAAGGCTCGAACACGTAACCGATTCCCTCAATAAACTGCAGACCATAGTGGAGACTGAATTGAAGAAAAAGAGGCCAAATTACATGACGTCTGAGACTCAGACTATCATTGAGTCTCTTGAAGTATCGACCACTATTACTCTAGTTCCAAGTCCTCGGACTACAAACTGGAACCAGTCCGATCTGCTGAGACGGTGCTCTTCGTGGGACCTGTTGAGGAGGAACAAGGCCTCAAACGCAAAAGACCGGTTGTTACCAATGTACCAAGCAATCCAGAAGAGAACCCCCGCTTGCTTCGCTCATTTCGTTACGTTTTCGTTACTCTCTCGAAGATACAACCAATCTCAACAATGGAAGCCGAAGCACTCATACTGGCAGCAGCCCTTGTCATCTTAACCGGCATTATGGTGGCAGGACTGTTGCTCATCAAGAAGACCGGAATGCAAGTGACCGCCTGCTACCCATGTATCAAGCTGATGTTGAGGCAGCAAGGACAGTTGCCACAAACTCCAACCTGATCACAGAAAATGTTGAAACATGTTACAGACTCCCTTAACAAGCTCCAAATGATCGTGGAAACGGAGTTAAATGGACCCGAGAATACGGACCAGAACCATTTGAAATCCGAGGAAGAACCAGCCCAAACTGTACTCGATCTCGAGTAATCAGTAATTTTACCACCTACACCATGGAGACCTAGCCTGACTACCACACGATTTTATCGAGGGTGAACCCACTACTGCACTGACACCGTAGTTCAAAAGGATTGAGAGGAACCTAGCACAGCTGACACATGGAATCCTGTTCCCGGATCAATACCAAGATCGAGATTTTACAAGACAGCATAATCACTGTTCTCTCTGCTGCACCACCTGTGGAGCAGAATTCCGAAGAAATTCCAACGGAGCAGCCCCAGGAGCAGAGAACTGAAGAGCTGTACACCGTAGTTCAAATAGAGTGAGAGGAAACTGGCACAGCCTGTGACCTGGTATAGCACCAGCTCCCCAAGTCCCCTTGGGCCGAAGCAGCTTGGTAACATACCAGCCTTATGGCACCCAGTACCCACCCCTTACTTACACATGGAATCCTGTGCCCACCAACCGGATCAATACCAAGATCGAGATTTTACAAGACATTTTACCGAGGATGACGGAGGAGTAAGGGGAGCGTGAGGAGCCTGAGGAGTGATGAACCTCATTTTATACCTCCCCCCTCCTCCGTCCCCTCACCCCTATGGGGGGAGCTCATTGTGATTTTCAGGATCTTTCTATTGGAAGTTCCTGACAATCCACTGAGCTCTCTGTGCCTGCTCTGATCATGCACTATCTCTCCTGTGCATGATCAGAGTCCCATAGCCGTGTAGCTGATTAGGCTGATGCTACAGTGAGTACGGTCAACTCACAAAATTTCCACGATACCGTACACCAAAAAAACTAAAAATTTCAATATTTCTAGAGCATTGCAGAAAATTAGGTTCTCTTTAGCTTGTGGCAAAAAATAGAACAAAAATCTTAAGAGATTAAAATTCAGATAAAATAAAACACACACAACACTCAGCACACACATACATATTATCTGCTAATTGCAGTCTTTCTCTCTCTCTCTCTCTCTTTTCTCTCTTTTCTCTCTCTCAATCGTCCTTGCTTCCTCCATCACCACCGGAAGTGGCTGAAGCTCCGTTATTGCTGTTGGGTTTGTCTCCAGTTGGCATACTCTTCTTGCCCGTGAAGGCCAGTTTCAGGATGTACCTGGGAGGGAGGCTCGTGTGAGATAAGAACTTGGGGAAGAATCAGAGATATACAAAAGTCAGTGGATGGGAGACGGGAATGTAACTTTATGAAAGTAAACTGCTGGAAATATCTAGAACTCATACGCACTACGCACACATAATAGTTATAGAAGGGATGACTCTCACCTGATACCATTGTGGTTTCCTTGGAGATGGTTGGCAATAGCAACTGTATCTGTGGCCTCATCGGCGTTCTCAAACTCTAGTAGACCTGAGAGGAGTGGATGGGGATCAAAATAATGGCAGGACTGGGGGATTGAACAAATGAGAAGGGTGTTGGTAAAAAAGGGTGCTGTCTCAAAGAAATGCAGTGTTCTTACCTGCAGAGCAGACTTCAGATTTGTGCATGGAAATGGAAGTAGGAGTAGGGCAACCCTTATCTTCCAGTAGCTTCAGCAGGAAGTCCTAAATAAGAAGAGGGGGTATTACAAACAAATAGCAAACTGTTGTTTCATTCAGCTAATCAGATATTATAGTTTTAATTTAGTTACAAACACAAGACTACCTCCCTCCTAAAAGAGGAATTACTTCCCAGTTCCCAGTCACCCCCTTAATTAGGGGCCCTAATAGGGGGTTCTGAACAACATACCTCATCAAATTCGAGGGGTAGAGCGAAGAAGTGTAGCACCTTGGTAGCCTCCACTTGCCTGTTCTTGGCAGCTTTCTGGGGGGTCGCATACCTGGGGGAGAAGAAGTGAAAAACTAAAACACAAATGTGAAGTAGTCCGGAGTCTCTTCCAAAAGAGGCCAAACAAATGCGAAAAGAAGAAGAATATAACATGCTTGTTCCTAATATATCTTAGTGTCTACATACCGGAGATATCTGGATCGGATGAAGACCTGAACTGCCTCAGAGCCATCATCCAGTACACCAGGAGGTCCATAAATAACTACCTCCCTGTGCTTAGAGTGGGACACCTGGACAGAACGATGTGTATTAGAAATAGGTTAGAGCTTAGCAATGGGGTCTGGATTGTTGTTTAGTTTCGACATTAAAAGTACAAGTGAGGATAGAAAATAGATGGATAAGAATCATAAAATTGAGCGAGAAACTGGCTAAGAAACAAGAGACAGTTCTTACGTTGAGTTGAGACCCAAACACGTTCATTCTATTAACATATCTCAACACGTTCTCTGCAGCCTTTATATCCTTCATCTCTACCATAGCAATACCCTTCTTTGTCATCAGGAACTTGATCTGTGGAGGGAGTTTTGTTACTGACAGCTGGTTAGTGGAATTGATTCGGAGAAATCAATTCGAGTTGTCTCAATATATGAAGAATACTTGTTCATGGCTGAAAACTGGCGTGTAAAATGCAAAAAAGATGTGAAAACTAAAATTATGTCATTTCGAAGAACTAATAATGGGTAAAATACCTTATTGACATCTCCGTACATACAGAGAATGTTAAACAGCCTCATGGGGTTCATCTTGGGCTCCAGACCATGTACCATTAGTACAACAGGGGCAGGGGCATCATCATTGTACCCTGGGGGAGGAGAGGGGATGTTACCAAATATGTTACCATTGATATTGGGATTTGGAAGTGTACCATATTTGGTAATGATTTGTGTTTCATACCTCCCAGAATATGCTATGGAGTGAATGAAATAAAAGGAGGGCTGGGTATAACACACAAAACAGGAAACTGGAAACACTAGACAAGCCAAACAATTGCAACACTCACATCCCCCCAAAAGTAACAACATCTACTACTCACACTGATCTCCACCACCACCTCCTCCGTGAGAGGGTCCACCACCTCCAGAGTTGTGTCGTCCCCGTCCTCTTCCCCTCATTCCACCTCTACCTCCCCTCATTCCATCATCCATACTTCTCCGATCTGCAAAGATAACTATTCGGATTTGGTTTCTTGTTGGTAATTAATTGGGAGTTGGGGATCAAATTCCAAGAATTTGAACCTTATTATATGAACTAGCAGGGGTGCGATAAATACATTCCAAAAAACTTGTTAAGTATAAAACCAAGGTTTGTAAAATGTGTTATTACCGTTTCCCCGAGGTCCATTGTACCCTCTATCCTCATTATATCCTCTCTCCTCGGGTGCAGATCTCTTTCTATTACCACCACCTCCTAGTTAGGAAGAAAAAGGAGGATATCAGAGTCAATAGAAAATACATTTCGGAATGGAAATATTAGCTACGGTATGTCAGTTGAAAAGTTTGTTTGTACGTCTCAGTGTTTGTCAGTATAAGCTTACCCGTCCTCTAGTAAAGAGATACCTTCGCCAGCAGTAACGGAGACACCACACCACACCACCAGTTCAATCGGAGAGGTTTTATTTTTTATTTGCAATCTCGTTTTGAATTGGGACCTTTTTATCTTGATAGAAGTTTTATCCTTTTTAGTCATTATTTGGAAAATTCCTTGCGTTCGGCTTCCAGGATTTGCTAACAAAAAGCACACATGTTTCCTTGCTTTCCAGTCTACTCTTGCACAGCAAGAATTGAAAAATTCCTCAAATAGATTCCTCATTTTCCTCGTTTTAAAGAATTAAGATGGTAAATTATCCTCTTTTCCGATTGCAGATTGGTGTTTCTTACCCACTTTCATGTTATTTTTCCGCTCTTTTTAGGTAAATCATTGCTGAAATGTTAGTTTAATTGTCTGGTTTGTCTGTTGATCGTCATTTGGTTTCTTATGTTTGACATTATAATTGGTCGATTGACATGAGGTTCACTTTTAGTTTCAACCTCAAATATATTCAGTTGTTTATAATAGTTAGCGAAATGGAAATAATACTGATAATTGATATTGGCATCGAATTATATTAGGTTGTCCCAGAAAGAATGTCGTGTACCGATTTTTAGGAGAAATACATGCGTTAGAGACTTCTAACCAGTTCTATCTTGTCAATATGACGATTCCTAACTCAGGAACGTGTCCAAAATTTCAAATGCTCATTTCATTCGTTCGTAATTCGGTATTTTGAAACCAAAAGTCGAGGTGCCGCTGAACGGAGGTTTTGCATATCTTAAAACGTCTCTGAAATAAAGCCATTTGAGTTTTTAGAACTCCAAATAGCACCAAACGATAGCAAATTGTCCAACGTTAAGGAACCTATGCGATTTTAGTTTCGACGCAACCTGTGGAAGCGTCAGGTAAAGCTAATATACCGTGTAAAAGCGAAAAAATCCAAAATTTAACCCCTGTTTTTGACCTGTTTTTAGGCGACTTTCAAAAACTTCCAAATTTCATCTTCAAACATTACCAAATTAAATCGCCAACATCACTATGACTAAAAGCTTAGTCGGGACTATTCAATGCTGCAAAAAGAATGTCAATACACCAATCCGATGAACCCTGAAGTGGCCCGGAAGTGGAAATTTCAGATTTTGACCAAAAATTTTCAGAGCTCCATAGCTCAGCAACAATTCTGACCTGTGTCTTCAATGAAGACTCTTCATCCACCACTCAAACGATAGAGAATTGTCCAATAAACAAGCTTGGGGTAGTGTAATATCTTACAGACACTCACAAGAAAAATTACAGCAGTGTTTTCAACATGCGCATATTTCTCGTTCAGCGGAAATTTTAGCTCGCTTGTTTCCGGGTCCGCCAGGGTGCGTCGAAAATCAATTTTTTCAAAATAGACACTTGTTTTATAGAGTCAAGGGTTCAATGAACAAGCTAGAAAAGTTTTAAATCGAAATCGATGGGCCAGCTTCGAGAAAACGGGACACGACATTCTTTCTGGGACAACCTAATAATTGTGTTCGTGTGCGATATTCATTAAGCGAAAATGGTTCCAACAATCGTTTGTTGCTTTCGTATGTTGGGACTCTCGAAGAGAGTTTATATCAACGTTAAAACGTGTTTTGTTACTAGGATTTAACGTTTCATTTATACTTCGGCATACTTTTTATTTGGCAAAAAACAGCCTCAGCCCTGTACAAGATTTTATGCTTCAAGCACTACATCGTATCACCCTGCACCCGAATTCTCTGTATTGCTAAATCATAAGTAGACTTCTTACATTCAGATTTCAGAGAATGAAACTCTACTGACGTTTGAATTGTCGATAATTCGCTAGCCTCATGGACAACAACAAGTTATTCATCGTGATGAGAAAAAGTAAATTTGTTTTTTCGCCGTATTCAAAGGCACCGTTTCATAATCGAGTTAGGCACGTTTTTACATTTCGCTGCATTTCGAGCCATGCTTGTGAATTTTATGGGAGTTTTCAAACCGGTAGTAAAATATATCAAGTGTAAGATCTTACATTGCATTGTATAACTAAGTTAGCATTTGCATTCCATTTTGAATTGGTTTAAAATGGGCCTTTGTGTCAAAATATGCCCTTTAGTAGAGAGGAGAGTTAGGAGCGATCCCACTGAAAATGAGGGAAGCAAAGTTACAAAATGGGAAAATAATGCCAGCTAACAATACTAAATCATGCACCACTCTAATTATCTAATTAATTAGCTTATTATCTAATTAATTAGCTAATTAGTTAATTAATTACCAGCTGCAATAGTGGGATTGATATCCGTGTAATCATAGGTGTCATCATCGTTTTTAAAGACATTCAGGGACTGGGCCTGGGGGAAGGAGTGAAGTCACGACTACGGCACCCATCTTTTATTTATCTGAACTTGAGAATTTTTTGACTGTTTTAAAAACACACTAACCGTTGAGAACTCTACGTCCAAGGTACAGCATCCAGCATAAATATCAGCACCGCTAATAGCTCTCTTGCACCTGAGCAATAAAACAAGTTAACAAGACAAGAAAAAACAATACTTCGAGGGCAACGTCATAAATTTAGTTAAGTTATCAATGCCACCATGTACAAAGTAACATCAGAAGAACACCAACCTCTCAGCTCCCTGAACATCTTCAAACTCCACTAGGGACTCGATCTTAGTCTCATTCCTGTTGTGAATGACGATCCTCAGTATTTTACCGTGTGGGGAGGCGATCGTGTGGAGCACTTCCTAATAAGGGATAATGAGTTGATGGAAGGATTGCAACAACCGATAGGAGAAATAACGGTTGAAATGAGATAAAGAAGGAACTAAGAACCGACCGACACAGGTAAACAACCAATCAGAACTCGTTATTTAGGCCACGTGACTGGGTATCAGGCTGTCAGGGACCAGTATTTCCTGATTCGGTCGGTTCCTGGAAGGAACAAATTCAAGTTATCAGTTGTAACAGCTATAATATTTACCGTTGTGATAGGGTAGAGTGGTTTCAGAACATTTACAGCTAGAACATGGTTAGCACCCTGTGATCCACCCACGCCTCTACCAGACAGAGCTCCCATGCAACTGAGGGGGGATGAGACAGTAATAATAGATCTGTTAAACTGCAGTTTTATAATGTTCATTTGATCTGGATCTTTGAGAGTGCAGACCAGATCTCAAAGGTGACTTTTTAGACCCCATCTGGAAACAAAGAACAGTAGTGAATACATCTCCGTTAGTACCTGGGTATATCAGAAGCAGGTCCAAATGTGAAGTCCACTTTAGTGAATCTGATAAGGAACCCGTGTGTATCAACATGGCCCATAAAGGAATGGCTCTGATCCAGACTACCAAATTCCACGAAGTAGATATCGGGGGAAGGAGATGCGACACCTCTAGAATAAAGGGGTGTGTTAAAAACAGTTTTGTCATTACCACTGTTTATTTTGTGAGTTATGTCAAGTTGATGAAACTCGCAAAATGGAGTTTTTATTTTTAACCCCTCGGAGATTTCACATAACTTGTTTCTCTAAAGTGGTGTACCTGATTTGCCCAAATGGTTCCATGGCAGATCTTATATCGCCCTCAGTCAGCTCATTCACATGGGACAGTTGTATGACACGCGATCCCTCGTCCATTCCACGGTTTCGGGGAGGTGATCGGTTGAATTCCTCCCTCCGCCTCTTGTAATCTGGGGCACCACGGTCACCAAATGGCATTTTGCTACTTTAATTAGGTCGGTAATATAATAAAGGGTCATCATTCTGAACTTAAATCGTACAGACGGCGGTGAGTCGTGAGAGAAGACAAACGGAAAAATTTAAGTTTGAAAAACGTGGTCACGACACAATAGGGATCCCTAATAAAGTTGTGACTTCATCATCATCATCATACAAATATTTAATATTCCGCTTTGTAGTCTACTGCTAGAAGAGCACTTACATACAAGGTGGCCCATAAATTATGAGGCCGGGGGACGAGCTGTACCTCCGAAACGGTGATAGTTGTGCAAAAACAAACTACGGGAACATGCTGGAACAATTCCTTGGTAACTTTTTGCAAATTATGAGTTTTTTATTCAAAAGTTCATTTTTCATTCATGAACTTTCTACACGTTCATTAATGAATTAAGGACTCTAATTTACCGAGAGTAAGCCATTTTGTATGGGTTGAATTTATCTTTCCAATGAGCACCATGAAAATCAAATTGAAGCACCAGGTCACATGGCAGTTGAGAAAATGCACATGCATGATTTTGGCTCTTCCTGCGACTTTTAATCAGCTGTATCACGGCTACCTTTTGTTCAATCTTTTTAAAAATTTGGGTGAACATTGGATAAGCAAAGATCTTTGCTCACAAGAATAATCAAGGTCAAAACTGAAAGTTCATTTTTAAGTTTTGGTAGTTCATTCCACTCATTCAGGAACCAACAGCCCTAAAGTGTTGAAAAGTGATTGGTTTTGTTTGGCCCATACCCTGCAATGATAGAGAGGTGTAAAAACATATGCTAAATCACACACAGGCAAAACTAACGACTTTCTAAAGCGGTGAAGCCTACTTCGAATCGCTCGGTAACACATACAACTTGTGTATAGGCCCAGGCCATTCGAAGGAGGCTCCAATACTCACAATTCGAGAAACCAATTAGAATAAATAATGTCTGTTGTCAATTAAGTCCTTGTATATACATTTTATATAACTATTAGAGTCCAGATCTTCATGCATTAGATAATTAGTTAATAAGTTAGTAGTTAATAAGTTAGTTAAAAACACGCATACACACATACTTCACCTCACACTTATGTCATAGTTCGCAATTTAAACCTCTGATTAAATAACATGACACCGTTTGTAATTGTCTATGAAACGGGATCAGTTCATATAAATTTCGTCACAGTTTTGGCCACCCATTCATGACTCCCTTGCACATCCATTATCTAGTCTCCCTAGTCGCCACTAAATAATGCTAGCGTGTCCCCCGTACTTTCAACTGTACCCAGGATGATGCTTGATCTCGGATTACCAGGAAACTCGAAACTTGAGGAAACTTGAATGACCTAATTACTGAAAAAGGGGAGAGAAACGGCCCGCTTGCGGGTGTTTAGGTTACGTGTTAATGGACAGTTTACTGTCTAGTATAACTAATATCTCTAGACACTACTAAAGGGGGTCAAGGATTGAAACTACATATAATTACTTGCCCTACTCAATCCTCTGTCTAAGAGTTCAGCTCATGATATTGTCACGATTTGTGATTAAGCCCATCCTATCGTCCTTTACACCTGAAAATATTTTGCACCGGAGGTGGTGATTTAATTGTCAGTCGGAACCTCCGTATGCAGGCTGGCTCTGTGTATTGGAAAGTCTAGTACTTGACAATACACAGCGCCATACCATGGTGTGGGTCGTTTATTGTTCATATCGAGTGTTAATCTACTGTCATTGTCAAAGTAAGTCTGCAGGGAGGGGGAGGGTGGGCTTTTTTTCCTTTTTTCTTCTTTTTATTGCCTCTTCTTTTTTTCTTTTTTTTTTTTTCTTTTTTTTTCTTTTCTTTTCTTTTCTTTTTTTTGTTGTTGATTTTTTGATTTTTTAGCCCAGGCTCTTTTTTTACCGAGTTCTGGGGATCCGTCACATAAAAAGAAACCAATCAACTCGAGTCTCCAAGTCTCCTCTTTCTAGAACAATACGGAAAGTATTAAACTGACCACCAGACACACAAACAACCTCCTGACTCCCTAGTCCCTACTAACTCTAAAAATTCAACGAATTCCTTTTATCACAATAGTACAATAGTACAACTCCTCACACATCAACTCCGGGATCAACTCGAAAACTTGTCACCAAACATGTGGTTCCCGTGGCGGTGCGGCTTCAAAATGCGCGATTGTAACTTGTCACCGCATGGTTTACGCCGCGCCGCAGCTATGCGCAGTGGGAACCACGTGCGTTTTGGTACGCGCACATGCGGTGACAAGTCACAACTGCACCTCCGCAAGACTACAGTGACAAGTCACAACTTTAAAGTCCGATTTTTAATAATGTGAACGGGGGGCGCGCACTTAATTCCACTTAATTCCATTTGCGCGTGCTAAATTCTGTTTCTGACAATCTCAAGACTTGATCCCGGAAGTATCAGAAAGATAATTTTAAGACCTTTTCAATGCAACCAAGATCAGGTCTTTATCATATCAGGAGCCAGAGATATGATCGAAACAAACGGAGAAAAACTTTCCCACGGTGCGTAGGAAAGTTTTTTGCGCGCCCCCGGTTCGCATTATTAAAAATCGGACTTTATTAGGGATCCCTATTTGGGGGGGGGGGGGGCCGGCTGAAGTTTTTGAAGTTTAGGAGAAACTTAGGGTGGAAAACTTCAAAAACTTCAAAAACTTCAAAAACTCATATCTCCTAAACCGTTGGAGATAGGCCCTATGTTGCTTCATAACTCTTATATAAACTCGAGGCCGCTGATGATTTTGGTGTCCATATTTTTTTCACTACTCCCTTAATAAAAAATTTGCATTTTGTGAAACTGGCAAAAAGGGTGTGGCCCAAAAAAAATTTGAAAATTTACTTTATAATTTTTAAGCACTTTCTTAGCATTTTCTAGGCAACTTTTTGAGTTATAGAATGAAAATGAAATCTGTTTTTACAAAAAATTTAAATTTTTTACACCAAATTGTGCCATGGATTTCATGGCTAGGAATCATCGTAAATATCCTAATTTGTGGTAGAAAAAGGGCAGACAAGGACGGATAACTTTGCCACAATATGTATTAAGAATAAAACTAACCTAAACAAGTGTAATAATAGTCACTGATAGCATATAAAAGTAGTTTAGACTTTTTGAAGTTTTTGAAGTCAACTTCAAAAACTTCAAAAACTCAAAAAGTAGGGTGGAAAACTTCAAACTTCAAAAACTTCAGCCGCCCCCCCCCCCCTCAAATATCATGAGTATTTAATAGAATAGAATCCCACAAAATTCTTTTCAGATGCATGGGAGCTATTTTTCGACTACTTGGTCAGAAGCAAATCATACTTTCCAAAACGTGGTCAGCTGATTAATGCACTGAAAGATGCTGATAACAATTTTAATGATATCCAAAATGCAGTATCGTCTAGGATCAGCAAATCAGGTAGTTGTTTTGTTCAAACCCTTTTTAGAGTTTATTTTTCCCGCACAGGCGTGGTCGAGCAAAGTAAGTATGTAGTATGCAAAATTACTAAATCCCAAGAATATTATTATTTTGAGCAATATAAATCAAGCACACTCCTACAACAGGTCTCGAGGAAAAGGATGACAGGTCATCATTCGACGATCACAGGGAATTTGAGGAGAAATACATCGGGAAAAAGACTACGAAGATACTGAAGGAAATTTATAGGAAGTTCAATGAAGCCAAAGAGTGCCTACTCTATGCTAACGGGGTCATTAAGTAAGTAACAGACTAATTTCCCTTTTTTTCAATTTTCACAGAATGAAAATATGTGGCGTCATGTCCTTTAGTTACACTAACAGGCAATAGCTCCCATCATGGCCGACCCACAAATTATGTCACAATCAAACAAACTTATTTTAGGTTTGATGAGAACAACGTGAAAGAACTTGTTTCTCCAACTTGTGAAGCGGTGAACGGTAAAGAAGTGGTGGCAAAGGGGGTATCATCCAAGAAGAAGAAGAAGAAGAAAAATAAATCATAAAAGCAATGTTGCAATTTTGAAAACAAAGATAAAATTAGAGAACATAATTTTGAAACAAACATTAATTTATCACATGACGTCCCCATGACGTATAAAAAACTTAAACTTTAAAAGACTTAAAAGATATAAAAAAGGTATAAAAAGTTGCTGATGTTTTTGAGTCAAATCATTAGTAATCATTGATTACACATGCATGAACGTTTGTCGTTTATTATTGTTGATACAGCTGTCCGTGTTTAACATGGCCCATAATCGTGTTTTTCGAAATGTGGCCAGAAAATATAAAGTTTATAAGTGCCAGGTTTTTCGAACGGGAATTTGTTGATTATGTACGGCTCAGGTCCACCTGAAATATCCCTTCGGAATCTGACACAAAGATGCTTCAAAACAGCTGGCTCCTGGAGAAATTTAACACCTTGTTGAGCTTTTAACAGTGATTTATCGGTAATTAACTTGATGGTAATCACAGGAGCACTTGTAGAATCCTTCATGACAACGGAAACGTTTATTCCAATCAGGTATTTAACATTGTTTTCCGAACATAAATCAAGGAACACGTTTTGTGACTTCTCAAACGGGAAGACCATATTCTTTGTCTCAAAGACCAACTCATCACAACTTTTCGACACACAGAAGCAGTTCTCCGAGTCAGTATTTCCTTTGACCTTCTCTAGGGCCGTATTTAAGTTAGATTTCTGCGTCAAAAACTCCACCAGAAAGTAGCGAGGATTCCTTTTGTTTATCGCTGCTTTCAGTGCATTGGTAACCACAGCAGCACTACCAAATTCAAGTTTAACTCCTGCTAACATATCGCACTGCTTTAGACTGGTTAAAAACTGGTTGCACGATTGGATTCGAGGGTGATTATTCACTAGCACGATAATTTCAAACCAAGTGGTACATTTATTAAGATCAGAAATAATTTCAACCGGGTACACAATCTCAAGTTGCGGTTTCTCAAGTTGCAGTGTCTCAGATCCGGTAGCCTCATCAGGAAATCCACCAGTAGCAAGGAAGAGAACCTCATTGAATGTAGCACACAGAGACCCAAGATCCTCCTTTGAAAGAGATGTTTGGAGCGTTTTCATCAACTTGGAGTAAACCCTCGGGTCTTCTTGGAAGCATGCCGTTAGTGATTGTGTCTGCAAGAACCTATTCTCCACCTCACTTAACTTCACAGGCTTGGGCCTGATCTCGATCATGTCAACGAGACCTGTGAAGAGTGCTGGTGTTGCATTCCCTGCCAGTGCCAAACAAAGATCAGTGCACACTGGCCAAAGCTGAACCGGATCACGAACCAGGAATTCTTGGACGAGAGCCAGCTGGAGATTTGGTAAACCGGATAATCCAGTGCAAAGAGCATCTTGTAGTTCCTTACTGTTTCTCTCCTTGAGGATGTAGGCCGCTTCTTCAAATAAAAACCAGGTAACGTCACAAGATTTAAATGTCAACCCGGAGCAGAGAGAGGTATAGAACTTCAGACATTCCTGTATCATCCATGGTACTTTGAACACGGCACTCACTTTGTTGATCTCTCGGAAATTTTGCCGTGTGACAGTTACAGATCCTGTGTAGCAAGACTCCACGAGACAACACACAGATGCCCGACTAAACTCCTCCAGATCAAGAGCCTTCACCAACTGTTTACCCACCAGGTCACACACCAGTTCGCTGTTTAAGGCCATTAAACCCGAACTTGCCATTACAACTTCACCATTTGCACAGGTGAATTCAATGTCGTTAATTCCTTTCAGATCCAGAAGGTGCCTGCCAAAGTTCATTGGTAGGGTACACTCCGCTACCATGATCTGTCATGTGCTGTAAATATAGATAATTAGCCTCCAGTGCGAGCTACGTGATGCGTTCAAACGTGAACCGCTCAAATTAAACTTGCACAGAATGAAGCTGGCGACGGGCTAAGTGTAATGGGTCGCGTATTAGGCATGGAGGTTGCAACCCCGCAGTCGGCACCGGGGCTACAACTCGGGAGCGAATTACTGAGCTTGTACAGATGGTGTGCTGCTCTCACAAGGACAGGTGGTGCTAAGTTGATGGAAGTTTATTGACAACTGAGACAATGAAGTTAGGGAAAGAAAGTACAATAAACTTTATCATTGTAGTTTGAGCACAGTTATTTCCAGTCTGAGAAGTGAGAACGTTAGGGAGAATGGAAGTCAACTTCAAAAACTTCAAAATCTCAAAAAGTAGGGTGGAAAACTTCAAACTTCAAAAACTTCAGCCGGCCCCCCCCCTATTTTTTTAAATTTAAGAGTTGAATTTTGTTACGCGCACGGTCCAAGTTGCATTGACGGCGCGCAGTGTATCTTATTTATATTTCGCGCATTACGTTATTGCCAAATTCTTCTGTTGGTATTCCATTGACAGGTTCAGTTTTAGATACTGATTGCCCTCCCTCGACTCTAGTTTATCGAGAAGGAGAGTCAACGCCTCTTCTGAGCTCTCAGGAACGCTCTTCAGTCCTCAAATTCAATAAACGATGGAGCTCAGGAGTTCCACTTCCCTGGCCCTCACCTTGCACGGTAAAGACCAGAGCCAGGGAAGCTGAAGTTTCCTGTCAACGAATTTGACTACGAAGTTTACCATTAACCAATTGTACAAAGTTAACAATTACGCAGTTATTTAATAATGATGTTGTAAGATAAATATACTTGTTTTATACATTTAAAACTGACAATTAGTCCGTCAGATATAACAAAATAAATCTTCTTTCTCTCTTTTTTGTAGGTACAACATGTTAAAACATGTATAATGCATCTACAATTATGTCTGTTATCAAACCAATTGCATTTCACATAATTCAACCCGGAACGGTCAACTAGTCAAGGCCCCAATTGCACTTTAAAACCAGTTCAGCAATGGATTCCCAGCCTGAGAGTGAGCCTCTCAACTTCAAAACACACACTAATGCAGAACCAAGAGATGCACGATCTAATGTGTAACTTCTTGCTAATTAGTTACTACCAAGAACTAATTAGTTAATTAGTTAACTCTGAAAAGGAGATAAACGTACTGTATTATTTGAGAAGTGCTCCCGCTTCCGAAATTGTCTCTCTGTTTAGTCGGAAAGGGGGAACAGTCCTCCCATCCCTGTCACTGACAGTGTCAGGAACCGACCGAATCAGGAAATACTGGTCCCTGATTGGCTGATAACCAGTCACGTGACCTAAATAACGAGTTCTGATTGGTCGTTTACTTGTGTCGGTCAGTTCCTGATCCCTGACCCTAAATCACTCACTCTTTAAAATAAATCAAGTCCTTCCTGTCCCTCACTTCTTACAAGCACACCGGCTAGCCCTCATGCACCTTAGACCCGGCATCTGATATGGACCTCCATTAAACCTATGATGCTTCCTCCCATCATGACACCCTCCCCCTGCCCCACCACACGCAGGGGGGTTGAGGGGCTGCAGGACAGCAGTGGCCGGGGTGAGAGCCTCTAGATCGTTAACGTGGGACTTGAGGTGGTTGTACAGGTCCTCTTTGTTGGGGAATTGTCGGTTGCATGGACCCACGTGGGTCAGCCAGTAGCAGTTGTAAGTGTGCTTCTTGGGCACTGTGGGAGGGGCCGTGGAGCGGGTCGCTGGCCAGGCAACTGGGGGGAGGAGAGAGTGGGTTAGAAATGAGGGAAATAGATGCCAATGAGGATTGAGGAGGACCAATGATCAATGATCAATTGATCATGTATCACCGCGTGAAAGCCAGCTAAAATTAAAAGAGGTATTTTCCTCCATACTCTTACCATTGGTGATAGCAGTCTCGCTAGTGGAGATGAGACGGGTTGCCTCTGCACTAGATACCACTAGTGGTCCTGTAAGGAGGTTTAGAATCGGTGGACCACCATCCTTCCTGTCACATGGGTGTTGGGAAGTCGTACTACTAACCTGGAGGAGGGAGGGAGTGAGGCCGGGTTAGTCGAGAATAGGAGGGGGTTAGAGCGGGGGTTAGTCGAGAATAGGAGGAGGTTTAGTTAGTTGAGAATAGAGGGATTGGTGGTACTGGAGGAGAAATAATAAAGATGATGGGGCGATAATCGAGGAAAAATAAGGATAATACGGATTTTGATCTTACCGTGTTGCAAGTTTTGTTAGGGGGTGGGCTGGAGGAAGATGTTCTCCATTGAACAGAACTTTGAATCACATTGGGAGAGGATTTAACTGGTCGGAACGATGGTTTAGGAGAAATGTTTGGCGTCCTCGGCTCATCTTTCACTGAATTAGAAGCTTCCGGAGCTGAAAAGAGGAAAAGTGTTATGTTTTGGAAGCTAAAATCATACTGATCTATCCTACTGGGCTACTACTGGGTATCAACTTCCCTCCCTATCCCGGGACTAAAATATGAAATTCTAAATCTGATTTCCCTTCCGGATAATCCCCCCACCCTGATTATATCTGGTAGCATGGTACGACAATGGGCCATTGAGAGAGACGTGGAGACAGAACCAGGGATAGAAACTGGAGTATGAGAGAAAAAGGAAATAAAGTGAGGAACAGATAGAGAGAAACAGATAGAGAAATAAAAGACAGGTAAGATATATTATTGTTTCTTCAGCAGACTCTTGACAGATGAACCAAGAGCTACTGAGTAGCATATGTCTCTTTTTACCCTCCTTCCCCTCCCTCCTTCTGCTGTAGAGGCAGGAGACTGGCCCATCAATCAGTCTACAATAGTCTACAGTCTACACCACCCTCGTAACTGTCATTTTCTCCTTCCAGCTCCCCCTGTTCTTTCAGAGCTGTCGCATAATTCTTTCAAACTATGGGTTTCTAGGTACAATTCGAGTCTAAAATAGAGGCAGACTATGTGACCCCGGGACACAGTGTCAAGTGACTCAACTATTTCTCAGTCTGTCTCTTTATATTTAGCTCTGTCTCTTTCTGTGACTGGTGCAGAATTAGGATGGGACTACATCATATGGTGAGGAGAGGGGATGAGAGAGTGAGAGAGAGAGAGAGAGAGAGAGAGAGAAAGAGAGAGAAAGAGAGAACACAGTTATAATTTGTATCGGATGGTCGTGTATATCTCGATTGTGTGTCTGTGTCTGCACTAATAGCCCCACCATCAGCAGCAACCCCCCATATTACCATTACCACAATTAGGGGACACACACAATACTGGGCGTGCTTGGTAACATATATCATGATCTACCATCCCCCATATATCCCCATGCGTGGATAGAATTATAATACTGGTGGTAGGTTGAAATCTTTCTGGCGTGAAGCATCTGTCAACGCAGGTGATATATATCTCGGGTCTCTCTCTCTCTCCCCTAGTTAAAGTAACGATCTCTCCTTCTCTATATCTCACAAGTTTGGCTGCAGTCTAGTCTCACAACAAGACCATGAAACCACGCCTACTTTAGCTACACGCCTTGAAAGATACCAGTTTAGGCTAGACTGACTTGTTCAGACTGTCTCAAGTGGCAGCTCCAAACAAGACGTGACGTGTGCAAGTTGCAGTGATATATCAACTGGTTCAGGTTTCTCCCTATCCCCCACCCCCGGATACACTGTCAAAACGATGGTGTGGTTTCTCTCCCAACCATACTCCTAACCATACTTCTAGGTATGCCAATGTCTGGGTCTAGGACATTATAGGCCTGATAAATCAGAATACGAGGCCTCCCTTTTGTTCTACTAAAGTGCCTGGGTAACACCAGGATTGGTGGAGAGTAGAGATTGTGAACATGAAGCCTCCCTAAGGAATAAAGCCATGAGGGAGAGATATGTGTATAACATGACCTCATGTCTGAGATGTAACCCTATAACTTTGTACCACCGAGGACTAAGGTGACTGGATATATCTCTCTCCCTAGTTAAAGTAATGATCTCTCTTTCTCTCCCTAGTTAAAGTAACGATCTCTCTCCCTAGTTATATAGCCTGGAGGGGGTCGGAAGAAAGTCTAGACTGCACTTGCGGTACTTTAGACTTTCGTCATACCAAGACTGTCTTAAATTCCCCATTTCTCTCGGTTTCTGTTTTACTCTCACTCTCTCTTTTTCTGGCAACTGACAAAACGAGCCAGCTATGGATGTCTAGTCTAGTCATGAGTTCTAATGCTCAACAGTTTTGTGGTTAACTAAACTAAACTAGCTAACGGTTTAAAGTTTTGAGACTGACATGACCGGAAGGGGGAGGGGGGGGGGGAGAGGTAATCATCATCTTCTTGAGATGTTCGCATCACCTGAACAGACGAGACTCTAATGAGACCCGTCTGGAGGTGCGGTTCTGACTAGACTGGTGATCTCTCTCTCTCTCTCTCTCTGGTGGTGCAGCGACTGATAATGATCCCGCCAAGTAGGGCATCTAGTAGAACCACCCAGGAATAACTCTCTCTCTACTAGTTAAAGTAGCGATCTCTCTTTCCCTCTCCCTTAGTTAAAGTAACGTTCTCTCTTTCTCTCCCCTAGTTAAAGTAACGATCTCTCTTTCCCTCTCCCTAGGTTAAAGTAACGATCTCTCTTTCTCTCCCCTAGTTAAAGTAACGATCTCTCTGTGATCTCTCCCCTAGTAACGATCTCACCCTGTCTAGTCAACATCTAATCCTGTCCCCTATCTGTCTCGGATGCCCTTCAACAGTTTCGATGTCATATGTTCTGCAGAAAACCTCAAATTCTGTATCTCTCTCTTCCCCATGTCTCCTTCCTCAATCATTATATTATCTTCATTTGTCTCCCCTCAACTACATAGACAATCAGAATTGAACCTCCGGAGGTTCAATTCTGATTGTCTGAGGCCTCCCTCGAAGTTCGATTTTACCTTTTCTTCATTCATCCACCCCAACCTTCAGAATTGAACCCATCCCTCTCTCAACTCAGCCGAATTGCAATATTCTACTAACTAGTAACTAGCTGACTACTAACATGCCCGAGGATATGACCCCCCCCCCTCCAGCCTCCCCCATCTAGGACAGTAATTAATATATCATATTCCCATTACCCAACTAAATTATCAATATCTGCAACTACTTACATGCTCGAGGATTGACCCGTTCCATAGTTGTGGTACTGGCACTGCTGCTGGAGGCATCGATACTGCTTGTAGAGGCATAGGAGGGAAGGATGGCTGAGGAGGAGAGAAGGGCAGTGGTCTGGATTTCTGAGAGTTGTGGCAGTTGCAGTTGGGTTCGGAGGTATTCCAGTAGCTCCTGAAACAGACAGGGTTAGAGAAGGAGTGGTTCGGAGGAGGAGCGGTTAGGGGAGGGGGTTGTGGTTAGGGTATTCCAGTAGCTCCTGAAACAGAGGAGACACATGGTTAGAGGAGGGGTGGTTAGGGGAGGGGTTGTGGTTAGGGGAGGTATTCCAGTAGCTCCTGAAATAGAGGGGACACAGGGTTAGAGGAGGGGTGGTTAGGGGAGGGGTTGTGGTTAGGGGAGGTATTCCAGTAGCTCCTGAAACAGACAGGGTTAGAGTTAGGTTCGGAGGAGGAGTGGTTAGGGAAGGGGTTGTGGTTAGGGGAGGTATTCCAGTAGCTCCTGAAACAGACATGGTTAGATCGGTTCAAAGAGTGGTCAGTAGCCCCTGTGTCAATGATACAGAGGCTACTAGTAGAAGGACTGGGTGGTTAGTGCCTCCTGGAGATTTACAGAGGGTGGACGGGCAGCAGTTTCGAAAGAAGCAGCGGCCCGGGGGGGGGGGGGGGGGGGGGGTAATTATTTTTTATACTGGCTGGGGGGACGTACAACTACAATTTCAGTTTCAGCCAGATAAACCAGTAAACCGCCTAGACTAATAATAGTCCTGATCCCTCTCTATCTTTCCATCTTTCTATCTCTCTCGTGCATCCGAGAACATATGTGATATTTTCTTTCTCTGCTAGTATCTCTCTCTCTCTCGGATGGTCCAGACTGTTATTAATTTTGGTGTCTGTGCGACTAAATAGAGAGATAGATAGATAGATAGAGAGAGAGAGAGATAGAGAAAAAGAGAGAGATAGAGAGAGATAGTGAGGGATACAGAGACTTAATAGGGAAAGGAGATAAGAGAAGAAGAGAGGAGAGCGAAGAGACGAAGATGAGCGGTTACTTAAAGACGTATATACAAACAATTGTAGGCCACAAAAAACTTGAAATTAAACGGAAATAAACACTCTCGGCTCACGTAACTGTTAGATGATGATAACCGACTGATATAGATTGAAAAAGTCCATATTAGATGGTGAAAAGTCTTGTAAATATAACTTCCACTCGTGTGAAAACTAATTCGCAAATATCGGCCCCAAATGGTAATAAAACAAAATTAAAACTCACGATTTACCGTACTTGTTGAGAAGCATGAGGTAAGTGATCCACATGCCCCCAAAATCTCCCGAATTAGAACAAGCATAACGAGGTAGTATAGTGAATATAGTTGACAGATTACTAGATAAATATATATTACAGGTCATGATGATGGTATGGGGATAAACAAACATAAATATGTAACCTCGCCATAAACATGGTATTATCTGTGTGGACGAGGATAATATAACACATACACCCGGCATGTGTTGAATCATCACACTATAGTCTTGGTGACAGATCAGTAAAATCCTAAGTCTTTACTTTGAATCATGGGCGAGAGATTTGAAAAAAGACATAGAGGAGAAAGAGAGCTAGACACATTAACTAACCCTAGTCCTGATCCTTGTATTTTAGAATCAACTAACTTACCTTATTGTAGTCTTGGTCTTTGTACTTCAGGATGGAAGGATCTGAGATATCCTTCTTTTTAAAGACCTTCTTGAAGGTTCCGGGCAGGGGCATGGTCGCTAAAACAGAGGGTTGCTTGTAGATTACAAAGAGTTAACAAGGAAAAGAATAACTGAATTGTTAATACAAAGTGTCGGGCGACTCAAAAGATAAAGTGGAAAGCAATAGAATGTTACAAAACCAATTAAACAAAGGCAGTACAAAGGAGTTGAATAGCAGCTTTCGCCTTTCGAGAACACTGTTTTGCGTCGTCTGCATAAAGAGAAAAACAAAATTGTACTGAGATCTTTCAAGACTTATATAGAACTTATTTATTCACATGATATCTGGATAATACAATTATAATTATCTTTATTATGCAACATATTTTATGCGACAAACACTGATAATTCTCAATTCTACAAACTAAACTCTAACTCCTAGATGAGCCTTGAGCCTTCAATCTTGATAGTAAACAGAGCACAGTTGAGGCCTATGTTTTTTCCTTGCATCACAACACATTTAGAGAACCTTCAATTCTATCAACTCTGCAAAATTACTGATATTTTAACTTTTCCAGAATATGCTGATTCGCAGAATATCCGACTAATAGAGCTATGATTATTTCTATTATGCAGAATTATATATGCGACAAACACTGAGAGTCCTGCAGATAAGAACAAGATTGAAACTCTAGATATATTATGCTTGATGAGAAAGGCGCATAGGATCAAGGCAGTTAATCTAGGATAATGGAAGACTTTAACTTTGCACGTTTTGATTAACTCAATCGTTGAGAAGGATTCCGTCGTTGAAAAATCATTATTTCACTGAAAATTATTGTTTTCAATTTTCACAGAAAAAAACAATAATTTTCAACGAGGCTGAGGCAACCAAGACGTGCAAACTTTTCACGGTATCTGTGAATCTCAGTTGATAATGAAGGACAAAGGTGGACTAATTGCAGCCCCAATGGCCCTCTACACACAGACTTCCGGTTTATGGTGTAGCGTTTGTCGTTGTAGATCGGGCGCGGGGGCGACTGCACTCGGCAACGGGATTCAGGAAATTATTTTATTATAAAAAAGGGGTTAGCAACGAGCTGCAAAATTTTCGAACATAGTCGGCAGCAAAAAACATGTAAAATGAAGGCCTTCAGCCATCACTAAGACATAAAATTGCTCTCGGAAATGGTTTTTGGAATTTTGAGCTTTGAAAATTCAAAACCTGAAAATTTCGTTTTGGCCGAACGCGAAAAAAATGCAACTGAACAATTTCAAGAAAGTTATGCGCGGATTCGCGCGGCAGCACGCAATTTAAAATTTTCGCCGGTGCATTACAAAACTGTGGTCGTCGCGACGCGCGTTCTGTTTTTTTCTTCGTTGCAACGGTGTAGTGGGGAGCCTAAGTCCATCGTTGTGCGCGCCCGACGTCGGCGACATCGCGGATTGAACTGACAGTGGCACTCTCACCCGCGCGCTGAGCGCTTTTTTCGCGCGGTACGTGTTAGTTCGTTCGGACTGTTTGTGAGTGTGACTGAAAATGGATTTTGTCACCAAAAGTGGCCGGTCGCCTTGGAAACTTGCAGGACACCATTGAGATAGTAAGTTAAACAGAAATATGGGACTTGAGAGTCCCAACATGGTAATACAATATAGAGCTGGCCGTGGGGAAGGTATATCATACAATGGTGTCCTATGAACAGCAGTTAGAAAGTAGACCAATTTATCAAAACTACCGCAGTGGGTAGTGGCACTGAGCTGCAATAAAACAGAAAACATCAATGAAAGGATGGCATTTTTAGGTCAGCTCGATAGTCAAAACACTCTATAATAAAAATTCCGCTCTGTATTCTCCTTCTAATAACAGGGGTAATAATAAAGTCCATTTTTTTTCAACTGTTCACCCAAAATTGAAATTTCAGTGAAATTTAGAATTTTCGTGGCGCGCGCTACACGTTAACATGTGATAGACGCGCAAAACAATTCCGCGCACGACTTTGGGGGGTGAACAGTTGAAAAAAAATGGAGTATAGACATGTTCGGTATTGTTTATGAGTCCATTCACTGTTATTCCTATTCCATGTAAACAGCCAAAATGGAGCTGGATCAATACTGCAGTCAGTAGATGATATATATATATATATATATATATACAGTGTAGGGGAGTAAGGAAGATTCTGTTTCAATGTCCTGACATCACAGCATACATCACAACAGCACCCACAGGCCACAGTCGCCGTCATAGTAACATGTGGTGCAGTTTGTTACAGTTAACTCCAAAGTCGAATTCCGGCTCTGAGTGATCCTGGAGAGGAGGAGATGGGGTGTTAGGGCATGGTTAATCAGGGGGTTGAGTTAGGGGTGTTGGTGTGAGATAGATAGAAACTGGGGTTTCGGTTCAGATAGCAGGTGTTAAGTGATTAGATATAACATGGGCTATACCAGTACACGAGAGTGTAAATTAGCAGTTAGGCGATTGAGAAAAACAACCTAACTGGGATTAGAGGATAGAGCTGGACACAAACCTTATCACAGTAATCCTCCACATCATCAGCTTCAGGTCGAGATGTGATCTCCTTATCAGTCTGGGTCATAGCTTCCAGCTGAGATCTCTTGGCTGCTGGGCCGGGCTGTTCCTCTTCAAGATCTCTTTCCTGAGAGGGAAGGGGTGTTAGAGGGTAAAAAAAGAGGGTTGGTAAAGATGGGACAGTGTTGTTCGGGCCCCAGGGGCCAGGGCCGGGCCTACAGGGTTACTAGGAAAGTTTTATAAATTTCGGGGGGTCACCAAAAATGAAAAAAGAAGGTTGTGGAATTAATACCACCCAGGGAAGATAAACGGTTGCCAGGGATTACTATGGGCGGTTGTTGAGTAAGGGCAGGGCGCAATTACAGCAAAATCGGTTGGAGTAGGAGCAAAATGTCTCTCAGAAGACCCCCCCAAAATCGGACCTTCTGAATCGATTAAGCTTGGTCCCAGGTCTCTATGATCATCCGTTTTTGAGATACAGGGAATTTCCCTCTTTTTCAAAAAGACAGGTTTCACAAAAAAAGCTCTGTACACCACATCTTTGGCGGGAAAGTTCCAAAATTTTTGGGCCACATAGATAATCGTTTTGAGCAACTATTTCCAGATTTTCATCTCTAATGAAGCATGGGAACATTCTCAGCCAGCGTGTCAAAGAAGCAAAAAAGTAAACCGTTCTCATGGCCAGAAATAAGCTCCATTTCAAAAATCCTTCTTTGGGCTTATTCACCTTTATATTCTCTTCAAATTCCAAGAATTTAATGTTTCTATCTCAAAAAAAGTGGTCCTGAGGTTAAAAATTTCAACAAAAATTGAAAAAACGCCACTTTGAAAATAGGCTGTAGCAAAAATATGAATTCGACTTTAGGGCTAAAATTGCATATTTGAGGTCACCCTGGTGAAGTCATTTGGTTGGGCACTCGATGATGAAAAACGCCAGGTGTACCCTTAAGCCAGAAGGGTGGCACCATTCACCAATACAGTCGGACCCCGATTTAGGGACCCCCGATTTAGGGACACCCCGATTTAGGGACAGGATTTTTTTCCCCCAAAAATTTTTTGAATTTTTTTTGTGAAATTTTTTGTGAAATTTTTTTGAAAAATTTTCAAAAAGATACCAGCCACGTCCGAATCGTGTTTCGAATCAGTGAATCTTATCGCATGTCCTGCTGCTAATTAGAAGTTTCGGAACGAACCGATACGTGATCCCCATGCGGCCATTGAATCACAAGTTCACCAAGCGTCAAAATTTCGATTCGATGGGGATCACTTTTCGATTCGTTCCGAACCGTCTAATTAGCAGCAGGACATGTGATAAGATGTACCGATTCAAAACATGATTCGGACGTGGCTGGTATACGTTTAAAAAATTTTACAACTTTTTTGCAAAATTTTACAGTACGATTGTCAATGCTTTGATCGGTGCTCCCCATAAATTTTGAGAAAAAAAGTTATTTTGAAATTTTCATACTTCCTAACCCGGTTAGGGTGCCCCGATTCGGCATGGTATCACGTATCGGTTCGTTTTGAACCCGCTAATTAGACAGGACATCCAGTAAGCTGCACTGATTCGAAACACAAATCGGACGGGCTGGTATAACTTAGAAAATTTTTCCACATTTTTTTTGAAAAAAAATTATTTTATATTTTCCTATTTCTAATCAGAAATGATCATGTCATCAATATATGAATATTGCATATATAACAGTTAGAGGTGTCTTTAGTCTTAATAATATAGCATGTTGGGCATAAAATAGGTTTTTATGGGTCAAATATGGCTCACCCCGATTTAGTGGACACCCCGATTTAGTGGACAAGACCCTTTCCCCCGAGGCTGTCCCTAAATCGGGGTCCGACTGTATTTCTTTTGTAGTTGCCGGTGGCCGGTGCGGGCTCTCTTGAAGGGACGGCGCTTGTGGGTGTCCGGGTGTCCGCGGGCACCTAGGCCTAAATACGGAAAAAGAAAAGAAAAAAAATTGAAAAAACAAAAAGAATTAAAAATCGATGAAAACTGCGAAATTTTGGATATGCGGGGCGCGGGCAGCCGGGTGTCTGGAGCTCTGCCGGACACCCAGGTGCACTGCTCGCTTTTGTAACGCTCGTCTCTTCAGACTGAGTTCATGAAAGAATACAGTAGTACCAGAAGGATTAAGGATCGGTCATCAGATCACATTCGATAGAAAAGATAATATCTGATTTAGATAAACGTTTGTCTAGTGATGTAGAAAGAAAGTAAAATGGGAAAGAAATGTATTTTCACTTGTTATGTCGAATTTCGAATGGTAGACAATATAAATCTCTCACTCTAAATCAAACATTATCAACCTCATCCTACCCAGGGTAGCAGTAGGTGTCACCAGTGTTCCACTACCACGATATGTGTGATGTGGACCCCAGCTCAGTCGAGTCCCAATTTCAACCCCATAGCCAGTGATCATGATCCACTACTAACTCACACCCTATTTCTATGTAGCTAGCCGCAGTAGCAGGTGTTCCACACTACCACTACCATGTGTGATGTGGACCCGGACATGCTGCTGGAATGGCTACAAATGGGGCATGGAGATGTCCAGTTGTCAGCACTGGAGCAGCTGTGTATGTTACTGTTGATGAGCGATAACATTGATCAGTGCTTTGAAAGGTAGGATACATGCTTCTTCTACTTTTATTATTCTTCTTCTTCTTGGAGGCCGTCTCCATTGGTTGGAACCATAGAGTTTCCTTTCCCCGGCCTGGTACTTTTATTATTCACTAGTATCGATATTCAATACCCTCATCTTCATGAGTTGTCTATTTCTTTAAAATCTTTTTTGGGCCTTTATTCTCTAGAAATACAACATTTTGAAACACAGTGTTTTACTAATACACTTTACTGACAATTTCCATTTCTCTCTCTCTCTCCAGTTGTCCCCCGCGAACCTTTCTCCCTGCCCTCTGCCGGATTTTCATGGATGAATCAGCACCAGAGAGCATACTAGAGGCAACTGCCCGTGCAATGCGGTTCTACCTAGACGTCAGTGCAGAGGTAATATTAGAGTTCAGACTCATTCATGTACACTCCAGAATCAACTCTATCATCAGTCAAACTGCAATAATGCTATGTAACGTGGTATTGCACACGACGCAAAGATATATTTATTATCTTTTGTCATTGAAGAAGTGTAACGTGACAACAGAAACGGAAGCAGCACCTGCTCTCCAATTGTGCAAACTCTTCTATATGTTGGTGACGCCATCACCTCTCTGCTTCGCGGGCTTCGTTTTCGCGCGCTACGCGCGCAAGTTGTAAGGGTGACTGCGTCACCAACTATATATGCAGAGGCCAGAGAATAGGATTGCATCAACTCGTCTATGTAGAGATGAGAGAATAGGGTTGCGTCAACTCTTAAATGAGAGAATAGGGTTACCCGTTGCATCAACTAAGTAAGTAACTAACCACTCTCTCTCTCTCTCTCTCTCTCTCTCTCTCTCTCTCTCTCTCTCTCTCTCTCTCTCTCTCCCCCCCAGTGTACTCGAAGGATCGTATCAGTTGATGGTGCAGTGAAGGCCTTCTGTGACCGACTCACCCACCGAAGTGAGACCCGCACTGGTAAAGATCTCAGTGAACAGTGTATCAAGGTGCTCGAGTTTATGGTGACGAGAGAGGCTGGTGCTATATTTCAGGTTGGTGTGGGACTATTACACAAAGAGATATATTAAATCACTATTTAGTTTTGTTACTTTTCGGTGACTCAATGATGATTTAATAACTCCTTGTTAAGACTCTGCAAAAGACAATATATCCTCCCTTGCTCGACCTTCTCTCACCCTCTCTCACCGCGTGAAGAGGAGAGTTAAAACATAACAATACCCCCCCCTTTTGCTTGATCCTTACACAATCCCCCTCCCCCAGGTTGGTGGACTGCCAGCCCTACTAAGCTGGATCTCAGACCACCAGGCCACCACTCACAAGGACATTCTCCACTCTGCCATGGCGGTGGTTTCCAAACTATGCACTAAATGTGAACCTACTGACGATGCACTGCCAGAGTGTGTGGTGGCTCTATCTGGGTTGTTGAACCATCCTGATCTACAGGTGTCAGAAGGAGCACTGAGGTGTTTTGCCTCACTGTCAGACAGGTAAACAGTTCATGTGTTGGTGGGGGGGGGGTCAAATGTATTGAGTTGATAAAGATACAGATCAGGGCTTGTAACCCTATGTCTGGTTTTTTATTTGTGACTGCCTGATGTCTGAGAATATTTCACTTCATTACAATTCAGAAGACCTGATTCCAATATTTCCAGGTTCACCCGTAAGAACATTGACCCAGAGCCTCTTGGACGTCACGGGCTGGTAGAGAACCTGCTAGAGATCCTGACAGTCAGTGTCCAGTGCCCCTACACCCCCAGCAAGTCTCACGCAGCAGCCGCCGGGGGAGGAAGTGCTAGTGCCGCATCTCGAACTACACCAAGGTATTAATTCTTATAACCCATGAAAAACTTCAGTTTCTTAGAAGCCATGCCAAACTTTTCGGGGAACTCTATCCTGTTTCCAGTCTGTTATAATTAATACCCCAATAGTGACATCCCAGTGTGGTATATATCAGGGTTCTAGATCTCATCCTTCTCTCCCTCTCACCCTCTCAGCAAATTGAAACTTCTAACCCCACAGCGAGGCGACTATTATAGTGATAATCTCGCTCCTCTCTGCCTTGTGTCGTGGGAGTGACACTATAACAAGACGACTGCTAGAGGACGGTTGTAACCTGCCAGATGCCCTCAGCGCTGCTCTCTCCGCATCAGAAAGGTACAATACCTTATATGGGCATATGACGTCATAATATATGCCCATATATGGGCTGTAACTTACTTTTTTGTCAAAGATTCCTGCCTTCAAGTATAAATTACATTTTACAACCTAACTTGTTCTTGCTTTAGGTGTGTCTTGGACGCAATGAGGTTCATTGACCTACTTCTACTGCTAATGTTTAACGGGAGAGATGCCCTTCCTAGATCATCACAACCTGGTAGGTGTTGAGTGTGGTTGCCATGGTTACGACTTACGTTACTGCAGGGATACAATGGTTACCAAGGCTACCATAGTTACCAATGTAGGTATTTGTCACAATATAATATATTCTCCTCCATAGGTATTGCTCCTGCGACCCCTGCCCAGGCTCTGGACAGTGCGAACCACAAACAGCTGATTGATAAGATTAGGAGCAAGGACTCTAATGGGCTAATTGAGCTAATTGAAACAGGTAAATAGGGTTGCTAATTGAACTAATTGAAACAGGTAAATAGGGTTGCTAATTGAGACAATATGTTTTTTGCCACATACTTATGCTCGAATTGCCAACAAGTGATAGGATACGTTGAAGGAATATATGGAAGTTTTGAATAAATAAAACATTATTATTTCTATTTCCAATAATTCCACCCCCCACTTAGTCAGATTCATTTTCAATAACAACCACTCCCTTTCCCAGGTTCATTTGATGTGAACTTCATGGATGACGTAGGTCAGACCCTGCTAAACTGGGCCAGTGCCTTTGGTACTCTGACCATGGTGGAATACCTAATTAAAAAGGGGGCTGATGTTAACAGGGGTCAGAGATCTTCCTCTCTCCACTACTCAGCCGTGTTTGGTAAGTTAATGTAGGGGTCAGAGATCTTCCTCTCTCCACTACTCAGCCGTATTTGGTAAGTTAACAGGGGTCAGAGATCTTCCTCTCTCCACTACTCAGCTGTATTTGGTAAGTTAACAGGGGTCAGAGATCTTCCTCTCTCCACTACTCAGCCGTGTTTGGTAAGTAGAAACATTATCCCGTTCTGATATCGTAACGTACCTAAAAAACCTAGAAGTAGAATATGTTTCGATCTCAGCAAAGTCAAATGCCGTTGCCAATTAACCCCTCTTTTGGCAGTTGTCCAATATTTATTTATGCTTAACAACCCCTCTCTTGTCCGGTGCAGGTCGTCCCGCTATTGCTAAAGTTCTGCTACGAAGTGGGGCTAACCCTGAACTACGTGACGATGATGGGAAAACTCCTCTTGACAAGGCGAGGGAGAAAAACGAAGAGGTATTACAATCTCTGTGAGGGTTTGGTAGATCAATCTTACAATTGTCTGAACTTTTGACATTGAGATTTGAGGGAATTGGCAATTTGATATACTGAACATAATTTAATTTATCTCACAGCTGATTGATAACATCATCTTTTCTCTCCCAGTGTTAATTGAACAATGAACACTATTCAGTTCATATATGACGTCACAACTGATTGATTACGTCACAGCTAATTGATTACATTAACTGACTACTCAACTCCCATCAGGGACACCGGGAAGTGGTACACATCCTACAAAACCCTGGAGAGTGGATGTTAGAAACAGAGCCAGCTACTGGAAGTAGTAGCAATACTAGTAGTAGTAGTGAGAGTGATCAGCAGAGAGTAGCAGCAGAGACGGAATCATCGACTTCTGCTAACAACTCTGCTAACTTGACTGTTACCAGCGAGCAAGCGAGGTAGGGCGAATGTTCAGTACTTGCAATAAAACAAACACTGCTGGTTCGGATATATGTTGTCATGTAGTCCCGTCTAGTCTAATCTAATTTCATTCAAAAACTAGGTCTGAGAATAGCTCCCGATTATTGCTATATACCCCCAATATCACTATTATTTACAGTGTCATGGTGCCGGTTGTAAAGGGAGTTGAGGAGGAGATTATTGTCATGTACCTCCGATACTGGATACCACAGTTCACTGATATCTTCCAGAACAGTCTCTACACCAGGTAGGAAGTTACTGTTTTAGTAACCATGGTAACCATGGTAACCATGATAACACCAAGTAGGAATTGGAACAGAGATATTGTGATAGATGCTTTGGGGAAATTTGTCTTTCTGTCGGAATTAGGAACACTATTCAACACCAAACCCCCCACTCTCCTTCTAGTGTCAGTAAAAGTGCCCTAACTCTACTCCGGAAGATAGTAAAGTACATGACACCTAACCTGCTGTCCGTGCTATGTGAGAACCCGGACAGCCCTTACAGTGCACAACTTGTGGAAACTCTTGCTAGTGTGCTAGAGGTACGTATCACATTGTGGCGTGACACATATCATTTGACATTTGTAATTTGTTCAGTGTCACGTACGGTGCCTGAAATTAAACCATCGAAAAGTAATTTTTTTGAGAAATCACGATAATTGGTGGGGGGGGGGGGCGTATATATATGGTGATTGGTGACATCAATTCACATTTTATTTGGAAAACATTGATCTGACTTTGATTTGAGTTTCAACTTTCGACCACCATTTCATTCAGGCTGGATCTGATGAAAACAAGGTGTTATCCCTCCACATGGTCCGAGATCTCTGCCAGAAGGGGCAGGATATATTTATGGATCATTTCTGTAGACTGGGGGTTATCAACCATGTTAGCAAGAGAGCTAAACAATCAATCGAGGAGAAGAAAAAGAATGAAATGGTAAATATAACATCGATACATAATCATGATAAATCCCCACTAGATTCTCAACTAGATCTTAAATTTCTCCCTATTCCGTTATCTATTCCCTATGATACGTTTCCCCTCCGCCAACAATTGAAGCTCTGAATTTCCAACAAGCCCCCCCCCCCTCTTTCCCAGGAGGAACAGTGTCCAGATGATGCTCTAGAGATTCTCCCATACCGCCCCTACCACTGGTGTCAGTGGAGTGTCCTCCTAACCAAGGACTGTCTCTATCTGTGGAGTGATTGTGCGGCCATCTCTCTGAGCAGTGGGAGCAATGGGTGGTTCAGGTGAGATCTGATTTATATCAGTTTGTTTCAGCCTGATGATGGAGTAAACCCCTCAATCTCTTCTTAGAGATCACTGTATAAACATAGAATTCCCTACTTACATTCCCAACAACAACATTATCCCCCAATTTACCATCCTATCCCCCCTCAGTTTTGTAATGGATGGGAAGCTGTCTACTATTTATAGTGCAGGGGCTCTGGATACAAACGGTAGCAGTACTACAGGAAAAGGTAGTGTTATCGTTCGTAGCTGGAACTTGTCGCCCAGAAATGATATGAAGTGATATGAAATGATATATGAAGTATATTTTCCAGTTTACTCTCTGGAGAAGAACACCCTGTTTCAACTTGTAGATTCTTCATTCTACAACTCCGTAATTCTCACTAAAACAATCTTCTCTCTCGCCCAGAATCCAGATACGAGTTTCTGGAGAAGTTGCAAAGAGCCAAGGTTCAGGTTCCATCTGACAAGACTTCACAGCCCATCCTCAGCTCTCCAGGTATTACAAACCTCGATATACCGTACATTTTCCCTTTTACATTCAAGTGAATGGTGAGCCCAAGTGACGGTATAATATGTTTTCATCCGGCCCTTTCCCCAGTAAAATACCACACGATTGAAACTTTCATCAACTACAACGTAAAACTATTTATTGAGCATTATTGATAATGGCCGTACAGCCGAAACGTCTAAATGAGCGTCTTCGATGTCATGTCACACCCGCCAACACCATTGGTGTGAATAATGAAACCAAACAGAATCTTATAAGAGCTGTCCAACCCACAGTCAGTATCAAAATATCATCATTCTTCCTGTATTCCTTGGCACTGTGGTCGGAGTGGTAGATGTCTTCAAGAGGGGCTGGAGGTGGGAGACGTTTGGGTCGTCTGGGGGTTGTGGGTGATTTATTCTTGTTACTAGGTTTAGCTGGAGCAGCGGAAACTCTGGCTGTGCTACCAGGAGCTGGACCTTTCTTGGAGATCATGGGTTTTTGGTAGTTGTTGTGGCTTGGTTCAACTTTGACTTGCTTCTTGGTTTTTGAAGGTCTCGGAGGGGGAAGTGGCTTGAAGTTGATAAGCGATTCAGGAACAGCAACTTTTTTATTCGGGGTTGCTGCTTTCCAGGTTCCATCATGATGGGAGTACTCTAGACTCCACTCGGCACTGACCCAATCTTCAGCATCCCGTGTCCATCTTCTCTTAGTCTGGTCCTTGAAGTTCTCCTGCTGCTGCTGCTTCTCTCGGTCAGCTTTAGTAGCAGTAGGTTTCTTGCTATGGATGGCCTTCTTTCGGAGTTTCTTGAGTTCACCCTCAGGGATTTCACTCAGATCGGCATGTTTGGAGCTTTGTTTAGCAGCTACCATGGTAAAATAGCCTGGTGTGGTTGTATGGGGTTAGTGAGATGAAAAACTAGATGGTTAAAAATTGTGATGAGTCATAGCAAGGATTAAAACTTTTAACTTTGGAATGAAAACGGCAAGTTTGAACATACCGAGTATAAAAAGAAAAGGTCCAAGCGGGATTTTAAACTTGGACATGATATTCACGGATATTAGATCAAGTGAATTCAAAGGCTTGTCAAAAGTGTAAAGCGTTCCAGTGTAAACGTAAGTGTATGATAGGTAACGATAATCATCAATACGTATGGGTCTAGCAGAGAAGTTGCGTTGTTAAGAAAAGATAGAAGTTGAAAAGTTGACTCCTTCATAAAACCATTTTTCCAGGGGCTGTAGTGTGACAAGTAATTACCTATAGTTTAGTGTAATCCTAGTAATCTGACCTAAGTTGCGAAAAAGTTAGCTTGTTGCAAGTTTTGCCCAAGTTTTACCACTTTATCCTTTCCAGGTCATGTGATAACTATTGATAAGTGGACATTAAAGTGCAGGAGAGAGGGGGAGCTGGCTATTGACAACACTGAGGGGAAACAGGTACTCAGAGTCATTGGCCATGGGGGCCGGGTTGGGGGGGGGGGGGGGGGCAGGTACTTAGATTCATTGGGGTGAACATTGAAATCTGTTATTCTTCATGTTTTGTTCTAACTCTTCTTTACAATACTTGTGTGTTGAGAAAAAGTTATTTTATGATTTAATCTGACCAAAGCAGGCAAGCTGTATTACGTTGATGTAATATGATATACTGCATATCCAATCATCATTTCAAGTGAAAACTAATATCTCTTCCGTTGTTTGTCTGTCGTCATTGAATCTTCCTTTTTCAGAGTACGGTTCTTCGAGAAGATCTCCCTGGGTTTATTTTCGAGTCAAACAAGGGTGCGACACACTCATTCAATGCTGAACTCACACTAGGTAATAATCTTATCTGTTTCATATCTTTATCTTTATTATCTTCAAGTTCTTATTTCACTGCCAATATCTCCCCGATTTATCTCTCTCCCCAGGACAAGACTTTGCTAGTGGTTGGGGTAAAAAAGTGTCCCGTGTTATGACAAAATCTAAACAGCTTCAATCGCAGGTACAATATATTTATACAGTTTACATAAATATCACATTAGTTTCAATACATGCAATTCCGTACACTCTCTCCTTCAAGCCACACACACGCAACTTGGGAGGGGTGGTAGAGAGAACAAAACGGAGCGCGCGAAAACATTGGACTTGGGAGAGTGGCGCGAGGGGGTCTGATTGTGGCGCGCGCTCAAACACTCAAGCCCGATAAGCTGGTTTTCTGGTTTGAATGACAAGGACGAGTCAAGCAAGTATTAAGTAAAGACAACTGGTTAGGTGGTTTGACGTTTGTTGAATCAAATCACTGAGATAACGTCATGTTTAACGATTTAGAAATACATTGAGCGGTTATCATGATTGTGATATCTCACAGCAAATGTCCGATGTCGAAAGTGCTTGATCGGTGACCGAAAGAAAAACGAGATGTTTTGTTATGATTATCTCCTTTTCTTTTTTTCAGATAAATACAATGTCAGAGTCAGTGTTCACACGGTACTTTGAGAATAGAAAGGATCACGCCCGACCAATCGTAACAAAGCTGAAGTTGATTCTAAAGGATATTGACACTGCAGTGTCACTTCATAATGAGTCGAAACAGGTTAGTTTCAATTTTTAGTTGCTTAAAAAGAAAAACATCTCATCTTTGGTCACGGAATAAAATAAACCCTAACTTCCCAGATTGACTGGAACTTTCGTGACCAACTCAACTCAGATAAACCCCACCATAATATTCCCTTTTCAGAGTGCGGGATGGAAAGAACAGCTGAGTGAATCCTTCCTGAGGCTTGCAGAGCTTCTTAACCAGGAAACCTCAATCTCAACATTTGAACTGAACTCTTGTCATCTGGTTCAGTGTCTGCTACGAGCCCTTGGTGGAGGGGGAGGGGTGAGTTATATGTCCTCGTCTCTGTGTCTGTGTCTGTGTCCCCGTTTCTTCTGACTCTGTCGTTCTGATTCTCTCTCTTACCCTCTCTCTCTCTCTCTCTCTCCCACTACTGACCACCTCTCCTCAGGAGAAGAAGTTGCCTGTAGGCAGCTCAGTAAAACAACAGAATGCCATCAATACGAGTCTTCACAAGTCCCAAGAGAGGGTGGAGGTGTTCAAGAACTGCTTTGTAACACCAGAGCAAGAGTGAGTAACTTCTTGATCCCATCTTTCATTTTATTTTATTTCCTAACTTGACCAATCGATATACCACACTGGTTATATCTCATGCCTTGCTCGACCCTGTCTCCCCAGTCCCAACATCCTTTTTGAACAGAACAATCTCTCCATCCTACAGCTTGGCCCTAACTATCCCATGTCCCTCGAGACCCTCGATCTAACTAACTCCCGGTCTTTCGCAGGGAGATGGCAGCGAACATGGTAAAGAAGTGTGTTCAAGTTATGGAATCCCTGGAGAATCTCCCTCTTTACCTGTACGAGACACCTGGTGCGATGTATAGTCTGCAGATCCTTACAAAGAGGTGAATTATTGGTCCTCTCTCTAGCCCCTCTTTTATCGATGTCTGTCATTCTGGGGGTGCACGGTGCTGAAGGAATGTTTTCCAAAAGACTGTTCTCTCCGAACTGGGCCGAAATTACAGTATGATAACGATGTTAGTATTCAACCCCTTCTCCCCCAGGTTGCGGTTTAGACTGGAGCGGTATCCAGGTGAGCATGCTCTGTTAGACAGAACAGGACGAACTCTGAAGGTGGAGCCAATGACGTCCGTTCACTCTCTCGAGGATTATCTTCGTGTAAATGTGAGTTTTTAATTCGAGTTTGAACAAAAACATACACAATATATGGCGTAAATAGGGGTTAACACAAACATTTAACAAACATTATATACTTCTTTCAACCATTCTCTCTACTCCTCAGTCCTCCCAGAGTCTAGTACATCTCACCACCCCTAACACCCCACACTGCACCACCCCTAACACCCTCTACCCCTCCCAAAGTCTAGTACATCTCACCACCCCTAACACCCCACACTGCACCACCCCTAACACCATCATCATCACCTCCACCTCTCTAACACCCAGAAACGCCACACTTCCACTCCCTACCAGGGCACCCACCTTGCTACACGCGTCTATAATCACCGCCCCTGACATCCTAACTTGATCCGAGGGAAAGGCGCTCATCATGAACAGCCAGAGGGATAGTTTGGTAGGCCAAGTAGTCTGGACGGGGGGAACGAATTAGAGGGGAGGGGTAGGTGAGTCAGAGGTAGGAGAAGAAGGGAGGAGGGAGAGGCGGTTTGCAGGATAGCCATACTGAGGGAGAGAGAGTACTAAGAAGTTCATGTTGTACTGAGGTTGAATTCTTCTACCGAAGGCCCGTTTCCCTCCTCGTCTTTCAGTCCGTACTGTCCAGACTCCCATCGTCTCTACTTCCGGCCTCTCTCCTAGTGCACGTCTCCAAGTCTCCGTCGAGTACTTCTCCGACTGTACTGCCCCCTCGCTTCCGTACGATCGTGTCTCAAAGAATTCCCTGCGGCCGCGCATCCGACGAGTCGTGACCGATCGAGAAAGCAGGAGACCAGAGAAGCCCCGCAGGAGAGTAAACTCTAGAACGTAGCTAGAGAACCTTACGTACAGATCATCAAGAGGCCCGAGCGCCCAGACAGATCTATCAGTTCTCGATTCTATAGCAGTCCACTCTCTCTAGAATCCATCCCGCCCATCGCACTATCTTCTCCTCTCCGTCTCTCTCTCTCTCTCTCTCTCTCTCTCTCTCTCTCCCACTCACCTGATATAGCAGTCATCTTGAGAAGCTCCACCCCGAACACCCCATTGCAACCCTCATCATTCTGTCCCAATCCCTCATTCTCTCTCTGGTAAACCTCCGGGACAAAGAGAATCAGCCCCCATCCCTGTGCAATGTTCACCAGATACACAAACGATAATGCAGCTATTAGGAGTTTAATCCACACGGAACTGGATAGAATGGGGTTCTTAGAGGTGGAGGTGGTGGAGGATTTGGAGGCCAGCCAAACTGGGCTGGTAGGGAGGATGAATATGAAGGATAGGAGAGGGGTGATGAAGAGAGGGAGGGACGAGAGGATGAAGAAGGTTCGCCAACCCAGGGGTTGGAGTATCCACCAGGCTAATAGAGAGGTATACCTGAGGAGAGGAGTGGTTGGCAACAATGGCAATGAAGAAGAAATGGACCCTCTGCGGACATACTCCCTCTAAGGGACGCGACCCAGAAGGGGCTTAATTCCATAAACGCCTGGTGTAAGACAGTAGGGCTCAAACTAAGTGCCCTGAAATCGCATGTAGTCATATTCACCCATCGAAAAAATGTGAAAATTGGAAACCCGATCAAAATTCAGGGCAACCCTATCAAAGTGTCCGAATCCACGAAGTTTCTAGGGATTACCCTTGACAGCAAACTGAACTGGAACGAGCACGTAAACAAACAAATAAAAAAAGCAAAAAATATCCTGATGCAGTGCCGTAAAGTGGTGGGACCCACGTGGGGACTAAACCCTAAAACGGCCCTATGGATATACACTGCAATAGTGAGACCCACCTTATGCTACGGGGCAATGGTCTGGGCTAATGCAATGCGAACCAAAACAAACAAAGAAAACATGATAAGGGTACAGAGGCTAGCACTCAAGATGGTAACTGGGGCCATGCCCTCGACGCCATCAACAGCCCTAGACACAATCACAAACACCGCCCCGATCACCGACCATCTGAGGTACTGTGCAGCCAAAACTGCATACACCCTAATGGCAACGGGAGGAATGGGAAGGGCCAATAAAATCAGACCTAAAGACCCCAAAAGTGTTCACTTCGCATGCCAACACGGTATCACGTGATCTCAGAACTCTGGAAGCAGAGGGCAGATGTCACGATCTCACAACCCCGGAACTCACCCTAGACAGGGAATTCTCGTTAGAGATCCCAGAAAGGGAGACGTTTTTGGAGGATGGAGACAAGTACACGATAGTTGCACACACTGATGGGTCAAAAATTAACAACAATGCCGGTGCAGGATACATTATCCACTCTGGCGAAACAGAGCTAGCTCGAAATTCGTATAACCTAGGCCCCGAAGGAACTGTCCCGGCGGCAGAAATGTATGCCATACAACAGACGGCTCAATATCTCCTGGATAGGGGAACAGCTAACGAGCGAATACTCATAAACTGTGACAGTCAAGGGACAATAAAGACCCTAGACTCCACGACATGCAGATCAAAAACCACGATAAAGACTATCAAAAATCTGAACACCCTGGCCATATTCAACGATGTCATGATTAGATGGATCCCGGCCCATCAAGGGTACGATGGAAACGAAATAGCAGACATCTTGGCAAAAAGGGGTGCTCAGGAAATCGAAGAAGTTACTCTCATACCAATTCCCAAAGCGGCAGCCTATGCAGCCCTCAGGGAGAAGGTTAAAACCGGACCCATCAAACAAACCAAACATATGGACATGATGTGGACCGAAAGATATGAGAGACCTCTTCAAAAACTTAATAGAACAGACCTAAGGGCGGCGACACACCTACTCACAGGGCACTGCCACCTTAACTACCACATGAAAAAATTAAAAAAAGTCGAGACCACAACCTGTGCAGCATGTGGGATGGGAAGACGAGGACAATAAGCATGTACTAACTGAATGCCCCGCCCTTTGGAAACTCCGACAGGAATCCTTTGACAGGCTGGGGCCTCAGCATGTACGAAATTATGACACCATCAACCCCTTAGAAAAACGATCTCGTTGCTATAAGAAGGCGATGGAGATACTTCACCCCCCTGAAACCACCCCTTAAAGGGAGGTTTCCCTGTGACTTGGTATGGCACCAGCTCCCCAAGTCCTCCTTGGGCCGAAGCAGTTGGCAACATACCAGCCACACCACCCAGGACGGGGAACGGGAGCCTCATGGCACCCACCCCTTACTGGCTAGTGCTTCGCACTAGCCAGCGTCCTCCCAGAAGAAGAAGAAGAAGGCAATGACTCCATCTTCCTTGATGATGATGTGGGAAACTTTTATCCGAAATCCACTTCAAATCTTTGATTTCAGTTCAGCTAAATCTTTGTTATTACCCTGCTCCGAAGCTGAAAGAGAGGCTAGCCAGTAGTATTCCAGTATTCTTGATCTTTAGCCCGCTGCTCAGTTCACACCAGTAAATGTTGGTTATACTGTAGTTGGAGCCCACCTGTAGACATTGGAGAGATGTGATCATTTGCCAACTTGAAACAAACAGTTCTAAAGAAAGATCTTAGAATGAAACTGATAATATTGAAATATTGTTGATGGTCCTTGTCCCGGAGAGTGCTCTACTCACGGTTGCGAGGAGCTATTAACACATTGAAATACTAAAATGTGAATATGAAACTATGGAACGCACTCTCCCACACCCCCTCTCATACCAGCATGCCAGTTAGAATCCTACTGATCAGAAGTGTGTTAAAGGTATGGGCCACAGCAGCAGAGATGGAGACTATGAAAGAGAGGGATACTGAGAGAATGATGGTCTTCCTCCTTCCTATTTGTCCTGCAAACACTCCTGATACCAGGGTACCTGGAAGGAGAGATTGTTACATGAACTAAAGAGAGAGTAAAGGGGAGATTGTTACATTAACTAGTGTCCTGCAAACACTCCTGATACTAGGGTACCTAGTGGGACATAATGGGGGTTAAACTCATTTTACAAACATATACAATCACGATTGAGATCGTTTCCCTTATCCCTGTATTATCCCTGAAGTTCCGGACCTGAACTTCTGTTTTCCTCCCCATTTCAAATTACCTATTGCATAGCAGGTGTAGAAGGCGACACTTAGAAACCCCTGTTGAGTACTAGTAAGGGACATGTCACAGCCAATCTCTTGGACTAGAACAGAGGGAAGGTAGATTTCCACTGCGTCACCTGGGTGAGATTGTTACATTAACTAGTGGGAGAGAGTAAAGGAGAGATTGTTACATTAACTAGAGAGAGTAAAGGAGAGATTGTTACATTAACTAGAGAGAGAGAGAGAGAGAGAGAGAGAGAGAGTAAAGGAGAGATTGTTACATTAACTAATGAGAGAGTAAAGGAGAGATTGTTACACTAACTAGTGGAAGAGTAAAGGAGAGATTGTTACATGAACTAAAGAGAGAGGATAGAGCTTGAAAGTTATTCATTATGGTATGACAGGAAATGAAACGTATTGTCTATCTCGTCTTGTATCCATCCATATATTCGAACCCAGAGAGAGGAAGTAATAAAGGGGACAGAGAGTCTGGCACAGCAGACCCCAATCTGAGCACCGAATGAAGAATTCAAAACAGATTCTGGTGCTGCCAGACAGGAGAATAAGATCTGTACCTACCCATGTGTATGAGACAGATGGAAACTAAAGCCAGGAACAGATGCCACGTCTTTTCTGATTTCATCTCCTTCTCTTCCTCCCCAGTCTCTACTGAACCGTATTTCTGTGTTCCTACATTATTCTGATTTCCAGTAGTATTATCCTGAGTTCCTACATTACTCTGGGTTGATTCGTTCTTTGAGCTACTTCTTGTCGGAGAAGGTTCTGGAGTCTGTGTACTGGTGGTACTTCCCACGGCTGCAGTCTGATTCTGGTTCGTCATGTAAAATACTGCATTGACGTTGCATTTGTTAGAGATAAAAACATCAGGAGTTGTTTAGGGAAAAGGCAACAAGGATCGGCACTGCTATTCAACTAAAACACAAAAGCATGATCAAGAGACAGAAGCAACTGCTACAAGTCTTTGTTATCTCATCATATTACTGATACGATATCGAATATAATACACTAGTAGGCCCGTTCGCCCTACGGGCGAATTTCGGGGAAATGGTAGCTGGATTAGGGAACGCTGACATCACCTGAACCATCCGTTCCTAGCCTATCTCTCACTTTCTCCCTACCCATGTTGTTGTACGCTCTGGGCTTCCTGACAATGTCAAGGTGCGAATTTAAGAGATCAATGTCATGGAGGTGCCTGATGCAGTGCTGTTCCAGAAATTCATCACGTGAAAACTTGGCCGCTATGTAGCCGATTCGGAGATTTCTATATTCGACTGGAGTAATAACCCTTGGACGACGTTGGGTAAAGCTATCCGTAGTCGTTGATTGGCTCGCTTGAAAACGTTGGCGTAATCTGTCATATTCTCTAGCCCGCTCCCTGACAGCAGCAGATCTTCCGGACCCAGATGACCGTTGCCAAATAGCGCTTGGGGTTGAAGAGTTAGACATCAGGACAGAAAAGAATGCACGTGCAGAATTGAATTTCCCCTTGGTACCCAACTGCAATTGGGAGAGAGGTCTCCAGGTCCCTCTAATAATTGCACGTGCAGGTGTAGTTGCTAGGTGATGTAGCACTGACAATTTGAATAGTAAGTAGTATGATTTGTCAGATAATTCTAGAGTTAGTATCATTATTGGCCTAGATTGACGTCTGTCCCTTCTTCGGCCACTTCCCATTAAATGACAGTTCTTTGTTGGTAGCTATAATCCCTCCCCCGTGCGTCAATACCAACACGTCAAGTAATTTCTTTGGGGATTTATACAACTAAATGGACAAAATTACCACTCGAACAGCAAATGAATAACAAGGCTTATTCTAATATAGTTACAGATCAAGGTGTTTTCTAGATTTTATATGCCGTGACCTTTTGGTGTTGAAATAGCCCCACAACAGATTGGAAATACAGTCGGACCCCGATTTAGGGACACCCTCGGGGGAAAGGCTCTTGTCCACTAAATCGGGGTGTCCACTAAATCGGGGTCAAATAAGGTTAATTTCTTATATCGGGGAAAAAAAAATCTGTCCCTAAATCGGTGTGCCACTAAATCGGGGGCCCCTAAATCGGGGTCCGACTGTAGTACTAAATATTACTAAATATTACTAAATATTACTAAATATTACTAAATAGTACTAAATAGTACTAAATAGTACTAAATAGTACTAAATAGTACTAAATAGTACTAAATAGTACTAAATAGTACTCCTGTAGTAGATTTGATTTGTAAAAGGATAAAAATCAATATAATACACAATGTATATAATAAAGATAATATCCCGGCTGGCTCCTATTGACGGGATGACAATATTGATGGAGCGCTTACACCTCAAGTAAAGCTGGGGGTGCAGTTGTACTGGAAGATGGTACAAGAATCTAATACTACAGTTGGATTGCACTTCTAGTGGTGGACTGTGGAGGAGAGGTGGAAGTGATTCTAGCACCACGTAAACAATAAAGAAAGTATTGGTATCCTGGGGCGACAAAGAGAGGGAGGTAGAATGGGAGGGAGAGAGAAGAAAGAAGAACTAAGAAGGCCAGGGTGATACCTTCCGGTATTCCACGTGCTTGTTTTCAAATTGATTCCATCCCGACCAACTCTGTAACCTTTTATAGCCTATCCAGTACGTGGTCGTCCACTATGATAGAGCAGTAGGCTACATATTCCTATCCTCTATTATATTTCTCTACTGCAGCAGTAGCCTACTGCCAGTAAGCTAGATAGGGTAATAGGGGACACACACAGTATTAAAAGTGTGTTGGATAGAGAAACAGGAGAGAGGGAAAGGGAGACACCTTAGTCATTTCCCAAGTGTACCGTAAAAATCCCTCCACTTCCCGTTCCCCATAGCTTAGGTTGCTAATAGTGATTTTTCGGTAAAAACTTGTTTTACTTGAAACACTCGGATCGAGCACTTTACAGGATCTCAACCAACTAAATTCGAAAGATTACCTACCCTCCTAACACCCTCCTTCTCCCACAGGTTGCTAAGCAATGGTTTGACTACGAGAGATCCACATTCAAATACATCAGGGAGGTGAAGGAGAGTGGTTCCGTACAATTCAAATATTCCAATGATTTTGATACAAGTGGAATTCTTTACTGGATTGGAACCAATGCAAGGTAACAACCAATCAGAACTCGTTATTTATGTCACGTGACTGGTTATCAGCCAATCAGGGACCAGTATTTCCTGATTCGGTCGCTTCCTGATGAGACTCATATATAACTACACATGAACTCAGTTCATCGAACTGTCGATGACCTCTACTGTAATGGTGGTAATTGAAGATCAATTGTTGTGACTTATGAACTGACCTAGTACTTAATCTAACACCCTCCAACTTCCTTCAAGTTCCGACTAAATCCCTCTCTAATCCCTTCTCCCTTTCCAGGACCAGTAAAGAGTGGAAGAATCCCAACTCAATTAAAAGTGTCGTAGTGTCATCATCTGATGGCCGAAATCTACCTTACGGATCACTTGGTACGTTTTCAGGGATCTTTCGGGGAAATAAAGGGTTCCTTTTAATAGTTTAATAGTTCACTCGGTGATGTCCATTTCCATGTGACCCAGTGAATCACTGGCTAAATTGGAGATCGATATTCAAAACTCGCAAGAAATACTCTCGTAATAACATTTCTGACCTGTTCCAGATGATGTATTGAGTCGTGGCAAAGCAGCAAAGAACGTTCACACTAGTGACGATCGGAACGGGTGGTTAAGTATTGATTTTGCCCTATGGATTATACCTACACATTACACAGTCAGGCACAGTAGGGGATTCGGCCGATCCGCACTTAGAAACTGGCTCTTCCAGGTAATTTAACTGGCTTTTAAAGTTGATTTATCAGTTAATTGACTCTTAAAATCAACTGATTTATTGATTGAAAAAGTCAGTAAAAGTCAGTAAAAGTAATTGTAAAAGTCAGTAAAAATTTGGGAAACAAAAGTGGAGATGCGGGGTCTCGAACCCCGGACCTTGCGCATGCAAAGCGCACGCTCTACCGCTGAGCTACATCCCCGATGTAAAATAGAGAATTGTGGGGTCTATATATGTTAAAGTTGCCGCATTACAAAAGTGGGGTTTTGTTTTCTTGGAGATGAGATGTGATCTGTTTGTTTATATCACTTCTGGAGCTTTTACAAAAACGCGGAATTTCACTAGACCAGGCCTCAGTTTGTGCTTTCAAATGGCGGCGGTTGGTTCGGTTCGGTATCGGGTGGAATTTGGTCCGAAAGGCTGGCCAATTGGTTGTTTTGAGCATAGCACCCCTTTACTAAAACCGTCCCCTGCATATTTGAACTTCAATTTTACCGTCCATTTCCTCCCTATCCAGGTTTCCAAAGACAGTAAAGGTTGGGTGACCCTCCGTACCCACGTGGACGACAACTCACTTAGTGAGCCTGGCTCTACCGCTACTTGGGAAATAGAGTGTCCTGGAGACGAGAAACAGGTGAGAGTGGGGGAGGGGGGGGTCTTGGGATTTCCCCGGGGTAGCTTAAAGGTGAGATGGGAGGTCAGATGCAGGGAGAGAGTCCCTGTCCGTGTAGTTTGTACCCGAAACCCTTCTTCAATGTTTTGACTTTTCTTTGTTTTTTCCACTTCCTTTTCCTTCTCTATACTCTGATCTACTAACTCCTTACCATCCCTACAGGGTTGGCGTCACTTTAGAATCCAGCTGAACGGAAAGAACGCAAGTGGACAAACCCACTACCTTTCTGTGTCTGGATTTGAGTTGTATGGTACAGTTACTGCGGTATGTGATGACCCTCCCATTGAGATACTACCTAACAAAACCCCCACATCCCTTCCCGGTAATTATGAGTGGTAACTTGAGTTATAATTATCATGTAGAACTAGGCGGTAATTATGTGGTGTTGTAGTTAGTTTGTTGTAGTTAGTTTTAGAAAATGCTATGTAGTTTGCTTAGTCACCATGTTGCTGTATTTGAAATCAGCTCCTTTAGGTGTTGATAAAGCACTGCGAAAGCTAAATAAGGATACAGATGCTCTTCTGACGAAACAGAGGATCAGGTTCTACAGGAAACAGGTAAATTTCAAGTGTTATAGGTCCATATAGTACTACACATACAGGTACAGACTGACATACATCACACGTACACACAGGAAATAGTTACATACATGTAAACAGTCAGGTTCGTCAGAGGGTGTGGAACAATTCGGGAATCAGGAGTTTAGAGCCGGAAAGCTAAATTCTAAATTTCTAACATTGGTGATGACATCCCCTATTATGTTATATTCGCCGGCTTCGTTTGCCGCGCTTCGCGCGGTCCTAGTGGAGGGGGGACCGCGTCACCAATTTCTAACACCAACTATTCACTATGCAGGTCATGAGAAGTCTGGGATCTAGGAGCAGCAGGAATGATTGGAGAAGTTTACAGAGTGACAACGAGAGCGTGAAAAGTTGCAGCAGCACAGGTACACTGGATCACATTTTAGTTTGGTCTTCATTTAGTCTAAATCCTAAACCTGCTAAAAACCTGCTAGAAACCTGCTAAAGCCTACTAAAACTACTAAAAACCTACCCCCTACTAAACCCTACTAAACCCCTACTCCAGGTGGTGAAGGTATCCCAGGGACACCTGACTCCACAGAAGCAGTTGGAGGATCAGAGACCCTGTCTATTGGTACCATCAGCTCAACCCCTGATGTGAATCCTGTTGATGAAATAGATGGTAGGTGGATATATACGAAGTTTTAGTTCGCTCTCACCTCGCCCCATTGTCAGACACTGACTGTACATTGCGCAACCTCTACGCGGCCTCACGCGAAGAGTACGGTCTTATATGAGACAATCGCCCCATCATTCATCTTCACAATATCAACCTTTCCTCGATTTACTGCTACAATATTGGCATGCCCAGCCTAGCAGCTTCGTCTTGAGTTCTCTTAAACAATCACTACTTCCCCTACCTCCTTCGAATATTCCCAAATTCCCAGATCCTAATGATCCTATCATTACACTAGATGTTGGAACACGCCAGGATGCCCTGCACACCTTCAACCAACGGAACCTGAACCTGGCGACTGATCTGGAGAGTTTTGTGTTGGAGCTAGCCCAGGCTGTTATGGAGAATAGTGAGAGTGATAGGAGCACCATGATAACCATCAACGATCTTCTTGGTAAATACAAATGTAGAGGGGGCGAGGGGCACGGGCTAGTGGGCAGTGGGCACTGGCTAATTAGTGGGGACGAATGTGAGCGATTTACTGGGTTATACCATGTAATGAACCATGAGCTGGGACGGAAACTTTGAGCGATCTATAAATGTTACTGGATGGTTCAGACTCTCTAAATATTTGCATTATTCCTGTTTCAGAAGCAATGCCCCCTCGGACTGGTAACACACGAACCTCCCTGTTGACCCTGTCAGAGAGACCGGGTCCCAGTGTTTCTGGAACCAACGCTTCTTCCAGTACTAGGTAAATTCGCTTGATAAATGAAATTCTTTCTCTCTCTATCTTCCTTTCTCGGTCGATTTTTCTGATGTCTCTCCACTCATCCGGCATCATTTCAACCATCATCTTCTCTTAGTAGCAGTTTCTTCCCTTCTTACAGCCTTCCAATATTTTTTCCCATGCCAGCCCAAAGAAATTATCCCTTCCTAGATCATCCCCAATGTAACCACTTCTTTTCAGGCCGGACAAGTTCTCCCTGTTCACAGAGGAATCAGACGACTTCAGTGACATCTTGGTGTCCTCCTCCCTGCCCAAATCAATAACCCGGGGCCTCAGTGAGGCGTCCTCCTCTGCTGACGTAACAACAGGCGATGACGTCACAACGGATGACGTAACAACTGATAAGAAGGAGTTTGAGGAATCTTCCGAGTTCCTGACACCTTCATCAAGTAGTGTGGAGAAACAACCCAGCCATGATGAAGAAGATGAAGAGGAAAATGAAGATGATGATGAAGACGATGATGATGAAGATGATGATGACGATGATGATGACGATGATGAAGATGATGATGATGATGAATTTTTGGAGCCCGGTGACCTCCCAAGTGAAAGCACCAGCGGCAGTCTACCTCTAATCGACCTGGTAGACTCAGTAGCAGAGGCTTCCAATGTTGAAACCTCTATTGTGACGTCATCGCATGTTGGAGTTCCGTTGCCTAGCAACGTTGTCATGACAACCGAGGGAATTCTCCCAGCTGCATCATCATTCGAGGAGACAACGAGTGATGTTGACACGACATCTGGTGTTAGTGATATAGAGGGGAGTTCAGTTGGAGATCAGAGCAACAGGTCCATATACAGACTGATGAAGAGGCAGTTCTTTAATGAGTTCGAGAATCAGTTCCAGGTTAGTGATGGGGGACTTGTTGGATTTAGTGTTCGGGATAATGGATATTTCAATTCAATGACAAGTAAAGAGAGAGAGAGCTAGAAAAAGACAAATTTGACAGAATCACAGCATAATTCCCCCACCCCTCACAACACCCCCCCCTCCCCAGATTCTGGAGCACCTGACAGATGATCTGCCCTCTGACGAGCTACAAACACCCCCCGCAGCACTCACAGCCCCCATATCGGCTGAGGAAGAGGAGGGAGAGGTAAGGGTGACATCTTTTTAATCGTCATTCCACACTACACTATTATACAGAGGTGTTTCTTTCTAAATCCATTCCTTGGTAGATCCTCATCCCTCATCCCCCACCCTGACGATCCATTCTCATCCCTCACGGGAACCACTATTCTGCACGATTTTATTCTAACACCCCTCTCTCAATGCAGGTGCTCACCTCACCTGGCCTAGCAACATCAGATGGAGGAGTGGCTGCCTCGTCTAGCAGTAACACTGGTGTGGAGAAGAACGAAGAATCGCCCGCTACACCCACCAACGATCTATCTGCACAGGTAATTAGGATCTAGTATTCGGGCCAATTTTTTGGAATTCTTATGAACGGAGCCTGTTCAGCGTTCAGACATTCTCCAGTATGGTCTTTTACAATTACAGCTAAACTCATATTATATCCCACTTCCCAGGTACCCTCCACAGCTGATGGCGTTAATGATATGGTGGAGGTACCCAACATAACAACCCCACAGAAGAGGATCTGGAGAAAAACTGGGACCTTCAGTCGACCATCTGATCATGTGTTCGATGACTTCAGGGGCGTTGATATGGACATTGGTGATGATGATGATGATGACGATGATGACGACGGTAAGAGGACCTGAAAGTTGTTTATCTTCTAGTTAGAACAGACGGCTGAAAAGCCATCAGAATTTTTCTGTTTTCTATTTCTTGCATGAATTCCTGGTCCTAAAAACTCCCAGATTTTTTTAAAGTGGCGTCATGTTTTCCTAACAATGACGTCATAACTAGCTGTATAGTGACGTCATTACGTTGTTTCAGATGATGAAGATGATGATGATGAGGAGGAAGACGATCTGGGATATGATATTGATCTAGAGAGTGATGATGAGTGTCTAGATCACCGACCCCTCAGAAAGTAATTAGTGGAACTAATTGGGGGGGGGGGGTCTCTTAATATATATATCACAGGCCCCTCAGAAAGTTAGTAATTAGAGAAGCTAATTGGGGCCAATTAACTCATAGAGAGGGGTTCTCATAATTAGATATTGGTTGAATAAGTGTAGCTGTAATTTGACCCCAACCTCTTTTTCACACCCACACCCTCCTTTTCAGGCGAATCTGGGACGATGAAGTAGTACTAAAACGGCAATTCTCGGCCCTCATCCCAGCATTTGACCCCCGACCTGGGAGGAACAATGTGGCTCACACTACAGATATAGAGATTACTGCACCCACAGCTAACTGTTGGGAGGTAGGTGACACAACATTTCTGCAGGTCAATGCTCTGACCGCTGGTCTTGTGTGCTCCTGGAAGAAATGAGAATAGGTTCAGGCTTGTTATGTTCTAACCCTTCTTTACATTTGTAAAGTGTTTCGCGAGCGGGGCGCACGAAACACAGTCTAGCTAGGCAAGGTCAGGCCAATGCTCTAACAGAAATATATTGTGGTTTTTCTTTTATTGGGAGGAGGTATTATAGTAGGGAAACAATTCAATTGTGTTGCGTTTAATTAAAAAAATTATATTGATACAAATTAAAAATGGGAACACCTTCAGTCACTTGCAAGAAGAAGTTCAGTTTTTGGCTTCCTACACACTCGCATCATGCATTGTCACAGTCCACAGAATTACTAATTATTCTCTGGTGAATTGTTCGAGAATTACTAATTATTCTCCAGTGAATTGTTCGAGAATTACGAATTATTGTCTTGTCCAGGTTGGCCCCTCACTAGGGGGAGTGCAGCCCCCTCCTATTCAGGCTGGCCCCTCACTAAAGGAAGTGCAGCCCCCTCCTCAGCCAGTTTCCTCAACCCCTGCCGATTATCCGGGTACCTCAGAGCCCTCGCACACTCCTTGGACAGCAACTGAATACTCAAACAGTGTAGGAACAGTCTCTGTGCTGTGGCGGGATCAACCAGGAGCAGTTCAGCGATGGGTCGAATCCTACAGAACTGAACATAGTGCTTTCCAAGGAGTTTAGTAGTTCCCAAACCAGTTCGTTTGGTTTGCTCCAGGACTGAGTTGTATTCGTCAATTATATCCTCCGGAGACCTTCGCTTTCGCCTCACTTTCGGTTCCGAGTCGTTGTTGGGGGTGTCTGCGAGGTCAGATGTGAGATCTGGGGCGAGGTCTGGGGATAGGTTCAGCTCAGCCGGATCAAATTGTTCGAATTTTATGGCACGGTCGGAGAAGTATGTAGCGGTGGAATCAGGAAGGGAGATGGTTGGGAGGTCTTCAGTATCCTCATCCTCAGTTCTGGTTCTCTTCTTCCCCTGTGAGGGGGTAGCTCGGGGTTTGGGTGCTTGTTGTTTAGGGCTGGAAGAAGTAAGTGGTCCTCTCGGTGTTGCTACAACGTCACTAGTGACGTCACTTTCAATATCCTTCTCCCCGATCAGTTTGATAACATCCCTCTGAACAGTTATCAACTCACTCTGGCACCCCAACAATTTCCCTTCTACCTCCTCTATGTTAGACTTCATGTGCCCCACTGCAGGGTAACACCTCTCTATCAGCAGCTGGCAGGCCCGCTCTGTGAAGTCCACCAGTTTGTCATGGGGCATGGTTTGGAGGAGGGCTGTTGGGGACTCTAGGGCGTCCCAGTTGTCAGACCGGATGGCATATCTGAGATCTGCAATCGATAGATCACCTCCGAAATGGGTTAACAGGTCTCCGATCAGGTCTGCTATTTCCTCTTGAACCGCACCCAGAACGGACAGTTTTGGGCGTGGATAACAGTTCAGGTTGATTCTTTCCTTCATCATGATAGAAGGTGACATGTGGCTAAAAGGATGTTAAAATTTGAAACTGAACGGTGGTAAACATGGTAAAAACTGATGGTTTGTCACTGTCAAAACATGGCACAAATATAATATTTGCAAGAGTTGAGCGAACACACACACACAGGCCGACTACAAAGAAAGAGAAATGCCTCTCTCAGAGGAAATATTTCTCTCTTGCTCTCTCTTTCTCTCTCTCTCTTACTCTCTCTCTATCGCTCTCTCTCTCTCTCTCTCTCTCTCTCTCTCTCTCTCTCTCTCTCTCTCTCTCTCTCTCTCTCTCTCTCTCACACACAAACATTTTCTTTCGCTCGCGTCTCTCTCTTTCTCTCCCTCTCTCTTTCTTTCTTTCTCTCTCTCTCCCTCCCTTCTCTCTGTGCAACATGACCTTATAAGGAAACCAGTTACCTAGCTCTCTCTCTCTCTCTCTCTCTCTCTCTCTCTCTCTCTCTCTCTCTCTCTCTCTCACTTTCTCTCTCTCTCTCTCTCTCTCTCTCTCTCTCTCTCTCTCTCTCTTTCTCTCTCTCTCTCTCTCCCTATCTCAACTTTCTTTCTTTCTCTCTCTATCTATCTCTATCTCTCTCTTCTCTCTCCCTCTCTCTAATTCCATTTCAATGCTCTCTCTCTTTCTCTCCCCAATTCTAACTCCTTACTCTCCCTCTCCCTCTCTCTATGTTACACTCGCAAGGAAGGCAATTACTCTCTCTCTCTCTCTCTCTCTCTCTCTCTCTCTCTCTCTCTCTCTCTCTCTCTCTCTCTCTCTCTCTCTCTCTCTCTCTCTCGCACTCTCTCTATCTATCTATCTCTCTCTATTTCTCTCTCTCTCTCTCTCTCTCTCTCTCTCCCTCTCTCTATCTCTCTCTATTTCTCTCTCTCTCTCTCTCTCTCTCTCTCTCTCTCTCTCTCTCTCTCTCTCTCTCTCTCTCTCTCTCTCTCTCTCTCTCTCTCTCTCTCTATCCGTATTTCTCTATCTCTTCCTCTCTCTCTCTCTCTCCTTCCCTCCCTATATATTTCTCTCTCTCTCTCTCCCTCTCCCTCTCTATCTCTAGAGAGAAAGCTCTCCTTCTTATTCCTTTCTCTCTAGTCTCTCCCTCACCCCTCCCCACCCTATCTTTTCCTCTCTGTATGTTCCTCTCTCCCTGTATGTTCCTCTCTCCCTCTTTCTCCCTCATATTTATGTGTTTTATATGGCGTGTAATCAGTAGATCTACTCACATTTCAACTCATAACAACTCTTTTTACAATTCACCAGCCCAACATGTCACCTTCAGGGGATGCCTCTGCATGGTCCTGATGGTACTCCCTGTTCATCCACTAAGTTTTGTGAGAAAACACGGCGCGTGCATGGTAAAATGCAGACCCCTCATTTCTCCTAACACACTCTGCCATTTCAGACAGCAGTGCCATCCCGGGCTAGCAGTGCAGTGGGAAGTAGTAGCAGTAAGGACACCACATGTGCTGCTGCTGCTGCTAAGAAGTCACGCCTTGCTCTGTTCATACGAGCACCTGCACCACCAGGTAAGGTGTTGAAGTAATGTGAGCAGGAACCGACCGAAACAAGTAAACAACCAATCAGAACTAGTTATTTAGGTCACGTGACTGGTTATCAGCCAATCAGGTACCAGTATTTCCTGATTCGGTCGGTTCCTGAATGTGAGCCACCATAATGGACTTAATGGACTAACTACAGTCGGACCCCGATTTACCGGAACCCCGATTTACAGGGCAAAACTCTTTCCCCGAGCATTAAATCCCGGTAAATCGTGGTCCGATGGCATTCCCTTGTGAACATATCATCAAGATATATCTCCTTTCTACCCAGGTTCTAAATCAGTTGAGTACATGTGTCCCCCTAACCTCTCTCCCCCTCCCAGGTTCTAAATCAGTTGAGTACATGTGTCCCCCTAACCTCTCTCCCCCTCCCAGGTTCTAAATCAGTTGAGTACATGTGTCCCCCTAACCTCCCTCCCCCTCCCAGGTTCCAAGTCAGTTGAGTACATGTGTCCCCCTAACCGGACGGTATTCTCCTGTCTGGTCGAGATGACAGCAGCCCGGACTGGCTACCTGCCAAACACCTATGTGAGGAGACTCTGGGAACCAACTTATACCCTCGTTTATAGGGAGGTGCGGAGTGCCGATAAACTAAGGTATGTGTTGTCCATTTTGTGTTCATGTTGTTCATGTTGTTCATTTTGTGTTCATGTTGTTGTTCATGTTGTTGTCTTCTAATTCGGTGAAATAAGAGGGTTCATATTGTTCGGGTTCATATTGTTCGGTCAAAATTGCAGCTAAATTATTCACTTTATTCTTCTCTAGATGACCCCACATCATCGTACCTGCTCCGACATCATTCACATCACAAACCACGCAACACCGCCCTCCTGGGTTTGGAGGTTGGTGTTGCGTGGTTTGTCTCGGTTCTTTGGGTTTGGTCTGGCGGCATGATTCATGTTCTCACCTTAATTTTAGGTTGCAAAGTCAGGAGACAGATCCTATAGTAAGTGGAGGATTCAAGCCCAAGTGGGAGCTAGAGTATGTAAGGAGATATCTTGGAAGTGAGCGGTTACCTAAACTGGATCTTATCAACTACCTACAGGTCAGTTACCTGAAACTGGAAATACTGGTCCCTGATTGGCTGATAACCAGTCACGTGACCTAAATAACGAGTTCTGATTGGTTGTTTACTTGTGTCGGTCGATTCCTGCCTGAAACCAATACTATAACTGCTTGAGTATTTTCGCCTTTCTCATTTGTTTTCTGAGCGGGCTTTCAACTGAAATAACTCCTTACATGCTCTTTATTATTCGCTACATATTTCCATGTTTGTAATACTTCCCCCACCAGGCGTATGGAGACAGTGTTTGGCTGAGAAAATGGCGTCTAAATGCCTCCGCTCGATCCGTTAAAAAGTGCAAGAGCTGCTCCAGTCTTTCTAACATTTACAGAGATTTTGTACAGCATACTGCTGCTGAGAAACAGAGTGAGTTGTAGAGAAAACTAAATATAAATAACCTTTTTCCCGCCATTGAAACAATTTGAATTTGGATCTTCCACTAACGATGTTCCATCCCCTTCCACACCATTTTGACATTGACCCCTCACATAGAAACTAACACCCCCTCTCCACACAGCTTCAGAAACTAACAACCCCCTCTCCACACAGCTTCAGAAACTAACAACCCCCTCTCCACACAGCTTCAGAAACTAACAACCCCCTCTCCACACAGCTTCAGAAACTAACAACCCCCTCTCCACACAGCTTCAGAAACTAACAACCCCCTCTCCACACAGCTTCAGAAACTAACAACCCCCTCTCCACACAGCTTCAGAAACTAACAACCCCCTCTCCACACAGCTTCAGAAACTAACAACCCCCTCTCCACACAGCTTCAGAAACTAACAACCCCCTCTCCACACAGCTTCAGAAACTAACAACCCCCTCTCTACACAGCTTCAGAAACTAACAACCCCCTCTCTACACAGCTTCAGAAACTAACAACCCCCTCTCCACACAGCTTCAGAAACTAACAACCCCCTCTCCACACAGCTTCAGAAACTAACAACCCCCTCTCCACACAGCTTCAGAAACTAACAACCCCCTCTCCACACAGCTTCAGAAACTAACAACCCCCTCTCCACACAGCTTCAGAAACTAACAACCCCCTCTCTACACAGCTTCAGAAACTAACAACCCCCTCTCCACACAGCTTCAGAGACCAATGAGTGGTATGAGGAGTTTTCACAGTGTCTCAGTCTACTAGAGTTGTTACATGGTGCCTTGAAAGCCGAACAAGAAGCAGGAGAGGGAGGTCTTGCACCTGAAACATTCCACTCTTCTCGTCTTACCACCCGACTAATGCAACAGGTAAAGGGCTTGCCTTTACTACACAGGTGTTGCTCAGCTTCTTACCGAATGGGGATATAAACACAGTTTACCCCTCCGGGTCTCTATAATCAGTTTTTTGAATCTTTCTAGATTTTGGACCACTTTTACTCCGCCCTCACCCCTCCCTCCCCAGGTCCAAGAACCTCTGATGCTGGGTGCACGAGCTATCCCACTATGGTGTAACAGGCTGATAACCAACCAGCCCATGTTGGTGCCATTCGAGACCCGGTCTCTCTACTTCAATGCCACTGCATTCGGTATCTCCAGGTCTATCAACTGGCTGCAGAGTCTCAGGTTCGTGGGTGTGTGAATCCTTTAGTACTTTTTATCATTAATGGGGCCCATTAACCATTTGAGTCCCAATTTGAGACCACCGACCATGGTTTTTCACTGCACCATTATGAAATGAAGAGATTGAAACTAAGATTCTCATCCCCCCATCTTCACATCCCAGGGAGAGTTCAGATCAGCCGCCCAGGAATGTGGGATTCAGAAGGGTGGACGAGCTGGGAGAATACAAGATAGGAAGACTGAAACACGAGAGATGCACCATTCCTAGAGGTATAATGTTTTTTGGATATTTTCTTCTAGAAGACAGTGCTTTCTAAATTACCCCATAATACTATATTTCTATGGCCGAATTCGCTCAGCTCTCTCGATAATCTCCTTACCTTACTACCTAATTACCTCACTACCTAATTACCCCATTACCCCCTAATTACCCCATTTTACCCTCAGGTGAAGATTTCCTGGACTGGGCTCGGCAAGTTCTCCTAACTCACGCTTCTAACAAGAGCGTGCTGGAGGTGGAGTTCCGAGGAGAGGAAGGCACAGGTAATAATTAGTAGTAGCAGTAACAGAACAGCTGCCTACTGTTTATCGAGCTGAGGTGCCCACTCGAACTGAGTGCGCTGTCGATCATAGAGAATCAAAACAGGGTCTGGTGCCGCCAGATAGAAGAAAGTTGCTTCTAGCAATAGAATTCCCTTTGCCCGCACGTGCACCCACCGACGACAGACAGAAGACGATCTGGTGGTGATTCGGAAAGGATGATCCGGCACTATGCTGTCTCGCCTGTTCGGCGAGACTTGGCTGTGTGACTGTTTACAGTCCCAGATGAGCGGCCCAAACCAAACCAAACCAAACGTGCACCTACCACTTCCACCTCCATTTCCTCCAATTAAACTCCGAAGGTCACGCTTCTTCCCACCTGCCGTCCATTTCTCTCCCCTCCGATTCTCTCCCGTCCATTTCTCTCCCCTCCGATTCTCTCCCCAGGTATTGGACCCACACTGGAGTTCTACTCATTGGTGGCAGCTGAGTTGCAACGCAAAGACCTGGCCATGTGGATATGTGATGATGAGGTCGATACTCGGGATGAAAAGGTACGTGATATGGCCATATTTGGGCAATACGAAATGAAATGGTACGTGATATGACCATATTTGGGCAATATGAGATGTTTTGACTAAATTTGGGCATTTTCATGATCTACATTGTCTTCAGGTGGATATTGGTCAAGGTCCCAAGCCCCCAGGATACTACATTAAAAGTGGAGCTCATGGACTCTTCCCGGCTCCCTATCCCGCTGATTCAACTAAACTGAACACCATCTGTGCTCTATTCCACCTGCTAGGTTTGTGCTAAATGTAAAACATGTTAGTAATTTCACTGTTTTAACTGAAGTAAAGTGGTGAAAATTCTACCTTTTATTTTGATGTCTTTCTTTATTACGCGATCAGTTTATCACGGTTACTTTGGCATTCTTCCAGCTTTCAAATCCCTCTCTCCAGGTGTATTTGTTGCTAAGTCCCTACAAGACCAGCGGCTAGTTGACCTGCCCCTTTCCCTGCCCTTCTTTAAGATTATCAGTCAGGGGCAACACGCCCAGGACCACACTGATACAGGTAGGAAACACGCCCAGGACCACACTGATACAGGTAGGAAACACGCCCAGGACCACACTGATACAGGTAGGAAACACGCCCAGGACCACACTGATACAGGTAGGAAACACGCCCAGGACCACACTGATACAGGTAGGAAACACGCCCAGGACCACACTGATACAGGTAGGAAACACGCCCAGGACCACACTGATACAGGTAGGAAACACGCCCAGGACCACACTGATACAGGTAGGAAACACGCCCAGGACCACACTGATACAGGTAGGAAACACGCCCAGGACCACACTGATACAGGTAGGAAACACGCCCAGGATCACACTGATACAGGTAGGAAACACGCCCAGGACCACACTGATACAGGTAGGAAACACGCCCAGGATCACACTGATACAGGTAGGAAACACGCCCAGGATCACACTGATACAGGTAGGAAACACGCCCAGGACCACACTGATACAGGTAGGAAACACGCCCAGGACCACACTGATACAGGTAGGAAACACGCCCAGGACCACACTGATACAGGTAGGAAACACGCCCAGGATCATACTGATACAGGTAGGAAACACGCCCAGGACCATACTGATACAGGTAGGAAACACGCCCAGGACCACACTGATACAGGTAGGAAACACGCCCAGGACCACACTGATACAGGTAGGAAACACGCCCAGGACCACACTGATACAGGTAGGAAACACGCCCAGGACCACACTGATACAGGTAGGAAACACGCCCAGGACCACACTGATACAGGTAGGAAACACGCCCAGGACCACACTGATACAGGTAGGAAACACGCCCAGGACCACACTGATACAGGTAGGAAACACGCCCAGGACCACACTGATACAGGTAGGAAACACGCCCAGGACCACACTGATACAGGTAGGAAACACGCCCAGGACCACACTGATACAGGTAGGAAACACGCCCAGGACCACACTGATACAGGTAGGAAACACGCCCAGGATCACACTGATACAGGTAGGAAACACGCCCAGGACCACACTGATACAGGTAGGAAACACGCCCAGGACCACACTGATACAGGTAGGAAACACGCCCAGGACCACACTGATACAGGTAGGAAACACGCCCAGGACCATACTGATACAGGTAGGAAACACGCCCAGGATCACACTGATACAGGTAGGAAACACGCCCAGGACCACACTGATACAGGTAGGAAACACGCCCAGGACCACACTGATACAGGTAGGAAACACGCCCAGGACCACTACTGATACAGGTAGGAAACACGCCCAGGACCACACTGATACAGGTAGGAAACACGCCCAGGACCACACTGATACAGGTAGGAAACACGCCCAGGACCACACTGATACAGGTAGGAAACACGCCCAGGACCACACTGATACAGGTAGGAAACACGCCCAGGACCACTACTGATACAGGTAGGAAACACGCCCAGGACCACACTGATACAGGTAGGAAACACGCCCAGGACCACACTGATACAGGTAGGAAACACGCCCAGGACCACACTGATACAGGTAGGAAACACGCCCAGGACCACACTGATACAGGTAGGAAACACGCCCAGGACCACACTGATACAGGTAGGAAACACGCCCAGGACCACACTGATACAGGTAGGAAACACGCCCAGGACCATACTGATACAGGTAGGAAACACGCCCAGGACCACACTGATACAGGTAGGAAACACGCCCAGGACCACACTGATACAGGTAGGAAACACGCCCAGGACCACACTGATACAGGTAGGAAACACGCCCAGGACCACACTGATACAGGTAGGAAACACGCCCAGGACCACTACTGATACAGGTAGGAAACACGCCCAGGACCACACTGATACAGGTAGGAAACACGCCCAGGACCACACTGATACAGGTAGGAAACACGCCCAGGACCACACTGATACAGGTAGGAAACACGCCCAGGACCACACTGATACAGGTAGGAAACACGCCCAGGACCACACTGATACAGGTAGGAAACACGCCCAGGACCACACTGATACAGGTAGGAAACACGCCCAGGACCACACTGATACAGGTAGGAAACACGCCCAGGACCACACTGATACAGGTAGGAAACACGCCCAGGATCCACACTGATACAGGTAGGAAACACGCCCAGGACCACACTGATACAGGTAGGAAACACGCCCAGGACCACACTGATACAGGTAGGAAACACGCCCAGGACCACACTGATACAGGTAGGAAACACGCCCAGGACCACACTGATACAGGTAGGAAACACGCCCAGGACCACACTGATACAGGTAGGAAACACGCCCAGGACCACACTGATACAGGTAGGAAACACGCCCAGGACCACACTGATACAGGTAGGAAACACGCCCAGGACCACACTGATACAGGTAGGAAACACGCCCAGGACCACACTGATACAGGTAGGAAACACGCCCAGGACCACACTGATACAGGTAGGAAACACGCCCAGGACCACACTGATACAGGTAGGAAACACGCCCAGGACCACACTGATACAGGTAGGAAACACGCCCAGGACCACACTGATACAGGTAGGAAACACGCCCAGGACCACACTGATACAGGTAGGAAACACGCCCAGGACCACACTGATACAGGTAGGAAACACGCCCAGGACCACACTGATACAGGTAGGAAACACGCCCAGGACCACACTGATACAGGTAGGAAACACGCCCAGGACCACACTGATACAGGTAGGAAACACGCCCAGGACCACACTGATACAGGTAGGAAACACGCCCAGGACCACACTGATACAGGTAGGAAACACGCCCAGGACCACACTGATACAGGTAGGAAACACGCCCAGGACCACACTGATACAGGTAGGAAACACGCCCAGGACCACACTGATACAGGTAGGAAACACGCCCAGGACCACACTGATACAGGTAGGAAACACGCCCAGGACCACACTGATACAGGTAGGAAACACGCCCAGGACCACACTGATACAGGTAGGAAACACGCCCAGGACCACACTGATACAGGTAGGAAACACGCCCAGGACCACACTGATACAGGTAGGAAACACGCCCAGGACCACACTGATACAGGTAGGAACACGCCCAGGACCACACTGATACAGGTAGGAAACACGCCCAGGACACACTGATACAGGTAGGAAACACGCCCAGGACCACACTGATACAGGTAGGAAACACGCCCAGGACCACACTGATACAGGTAGGAAACACGCCCAGGACCACACTGATACAGGTAGGAAACACGCCCAGGACCACACTGATACAGGTAGGAAACACGCCCAGGACCACACTGATACAGGTAGGAAACACGCCCAGGACCACACTGATACAGGTAGGAAACACGCCCAGGACCACACTGATACAGGTAGGAAACACGCCCAGGACCACACTGATACAGGTAGGAAACACGCCCAGGACCACACTGATACAGGTAGGAAACACCGCCCAGGACCACACTGATACAGGTAGGAAACCACGCCCGACCCACACTGATACAAGTAGAAACAACGCCCAGGAACCACACTGATACAGGTAGGAAACACGACCAGAACAACACTGATACAGGAGGGAACACGCCCAGGACCATACGATACAGGTAGGAAACACGCCCAGGCACACTGATACAGTAGGAAACACGCCCAGGACTCACACCTGATACAGGTAGGAAAAACACGCCCAGGACCATACTTGATACAGGTAGAAACACGCAGGTGCCACACTGATAGTTGATACAGGTAGAAACCACGCCCAGGACCCCACGATACAGGTAGGAAACACGCCCAGACCATATCTGATCACAGGTAGGAACACGCCCAGGAGCACACTGATACAGGTAGGAAACACGCCCAGGACCACACTGATACAGGTAGGAAACACGCCCAGGACCACACTGATACAGGTAGGAAACACGCCCAGGACCCCACACTGATACAGGTAGGAAACACGCCCAGGACCACACTGATACAGGTAGGAAACACGCCCAGGATCACACTGATACAGGTAGGAAACACGCCAGGATGGGCCCCCGGGGACACACCCCTGATACAGGTAGGAAACACGCCCAGGACCACACTGATACAGGTAGGAAACACGCCCAGGACCACACTGATACAGGTAGGAAACACGCCCAGGGACCACACTGATACAGGTAGGAAACACGCCCAGGACCACACTGATACAGGTAGGAAACACGCCCAGGACCACACTGATACAGGTAGGAAACACGCCCAGGACCACACTGATACAGGTAGGAAACACGCCCAGGACCACACTGATACAGGTAGGAAACACGCCCAGGACCACACTGATACAGGTAGGAAACACGCCCAGGACCACACTGATACAGGTAGGAAACACGCCCAGGATCCACACTGATACAGGTAGGAAACACGCCCAGGACCACACTGATACAGGTAGGAAACACGCCCAGGACCACACTGATACAGGTAGGAAACACGCCCAGGACCACACTGATACAGGTAGGAAACACGCCCAGGACCACTACTGATACAGGTAGGAAACACGCCAGGACCACACTGATTTACAGGTAGGAAACCCACACTGATACAGGTAGGAAAACACGCCACAGGACCACACTGATACAGGTAGGAAAACACGCCCAGGACCATACTGATACAGGTAGGAAACACGCCCAGGACCACACTGATACAGGTAGGAAACACGCCCAGGACCACTACTGATACAGGTAGGAAACACGCCCAGGACCACACTGATACAGGTAGGAAACACGCCCAGGACCACACTGATACAGGTAGGAAACACGCCCAGGACCACACTGATACAGGTAGGAACACGCCCAGGACCACACTGATACAGGTAGGAAACACCCCAGGACCACACTGATACAGGTAGGAAACACGCCCAGGACCACACTGATACAGGTAGGAAACACGCCCAGGACCACACTGATACAGGTAGGAAACACGCCCAGACTCAGCACTGAATACAGGTAGAAAACGCCAGTGACCCCACTGTGATACAGTAGGGAACACGCCAGGACCACACTGATACAGTAGGAAACACGCCAGGACCACACTGATACAGGTAGGAACACGCCCAGGACACTGATACAGGTAGGAAACACGCCAGGACCACACTGATACAGGTAGGAACACGCCAGGACCACACTGATACAGGTAGGAAACACGCCCAGGACACACTGATACAGGTAGGAAACAGCAGGACACTGATACAGGTAGGAACCGCCCAGACCACACTGATCGGTAGACAGCATCCAACTGATACAGGTAGGAACACGCCCAGGACCACACTGATACAGGTAGGAAACACGCCCAGGACCACACTGATACAGGTAGGAAACACGCCCAGGACCACACTGATACAGGTAGGAAACACGCCCAGGACCACACTGATACAGGTAGGAAACACGCCCAGGACCACACTGATACAGGTAGGAAACACGCCCAGGACCACACTGATACAGGTAGGAAACACGCCCAGGACCACACTGATACAGGTAGGAAACACGCCCAGGACCACACTGATACAGGTAGGAAACACGCCCAGGACCACACTGATACAGGTAGGAAACACGCCCAGGACCACACTGATACAGGTAGGAAACACGCCCAGGACCACACTGATACAGGTAGGAAACACGCCCAGGACCACACTGATACAGGTAGGAAACACGCCCAGGACCACACTGATACAGGTAGGAAACACGCCCAGGACCACACTGATACAGGTAGGAAACACGCCCAGGACCACACTGATACAGGTAGGAAACACGCCCAGGACCACACTGATACAGGTAGGAAACACGCCCAGGACCACACTGATACAGGTAGGAAACACGCCCAGGACCACACTGATACAGGTAGGAAACACGCCCAGGACCACACTGATACAGGTAGGAAACACGCCCAGGACCACACTGATACAGGTAGGAAACACGCCCAGGACCACACTGATACAGGTAGGAAACACGCCCAGGACCACACTGATACAGGTAGGAAACACGCCCAGGACCACACTGATACAGGTAGGAAACACGCCCAGGACCACACTGATACAGGTAGGAAACACGCCCAGGACCACACTGATACAGGTAGGAAACACGCCCAGGACCACACTGATACAGGTAGGAAACACGCCCAGGACCACACTGATACAGGTAGGAAACACGCCCAGGACCACACTGATACAGGTAGGAAACACGCCCAGGACCACACTGATACAGGTAGGAAACACGCCCAGGACCACACTGATACAGGTAGGAAACACGCCCAGGACCACACTGATACAGGTAGGAAACACGCCCAGGACCACACTGATACAGGTAGGAAACACGCCCAGGACCACACTGATACAGGTAGGAAACACGCCCAGGACCACACTGATACAGGTAGGAAACACGCCCAGGATCACACTGATACAGGTAGGAAACACGCCCAGGACCACACTGATACAGGTAGGAAACACGCCCAGGACCACACTGATACAGGTAAACAGCTTGGAATATCTGTATACCTCAGACCCACTTTTAATCACTAATGACCTAAATACCTTCAAGAAACTAATGCCCTAATTAACTAATTACTAACACCCACTCCCCCTCTCCAGGTTCAGATACACCCAGTACAGCTGGTAGCAGTAGTGGTGGTGGTGGTGTGACTGACCTACTCCTCCTCAAATCAGAGAGTCTCAGCTCCCTGACGGAGGGAGATTTGAGGTTCAGATGTGATAGTGATGCAGCCAGTGATATCTCATCAGTACAGGTACAGTAGTAAACCATTAAACCTCATCAATTTCTCTCTCTCTCTCTCTCTCTCTCTCTCTCTCTCTCTCTATCCCAGGGAGGAGGATCAGCCAGTGTACCGGATGATAAACCAATAACTATTGAGGATGTAGCTCCCTTCCTGGATACATCCAGTGAATCCTCTCTATCCAACATCAGATCCACAGCGTCAGACAAGAGCAGCACAACCGACAAGCCATGGTAAGATATAATGTAATGCCCATATATATGATATATGGTGTGTGGTATTCCCAATATAAGGTAGCTAGAGGTATTCATGTCCCCCACGATTGATATCCCAATGAATCATGATACTATCCCCCACTACTCCAGATATTCAAGTCTCCCCTAATATCCCCTACCACTCCTACAGGTATGCGGGTGTCCTGAACAGTCAAGACTTCACCCAATCCCATCCATCCCACGCTAAATTCCTGGAATCCCTGGACGCCCTCTCAGAAAGAAAGAGAGCGGTTCTCCTTGACACCACCCTCTCTGCTGGAAAGAAGCAGGAGGTTCTGGAGAGCCTGGCGCTGGCTAGCGGTGCGAGGGTTGAGGATCTCTGCATTTATTTCCAGTTCGCTCCTTCTTCTACTGTTTACGGGTATGTTAATGCCATTTAGGGAGTTTGTAGATAATGCCCATATTAGGACATGTTCTTATATAGGACACTTATGTGACACCCAAATCTGACACCCATCTGACACCTGTTGTTATCTAGGTATACAGAGCACGATTTGAAGCCATGTGGAGGGACGATACCCCTAACTACACTGAATATTGAGGAGTATTGTGATGCTACCAGATCGTTCTGTCTCGACACAGGTAATACTAATACCAACCTCCATCCTCCCCCAGAATCTAGATCTTTCTGTAGCACCCCCCATCCTGCCCCAATCCCAGATCTTTCTGTTTTGGTAACAGTAATAGACCCTATAAATATAATGACACTTGAGTTTGCCCCTGTTGTGCGTGAAAAAGGGTGGGGATCAGGAAGTGTACTAGAATTAGAACATCGGGTTTTTTATTGTTGAAGAAATTTAATATTGAACAAAATATGTATAGAACAGTAAAAAAACAAACACACTAAAATCAGTCCGTCCACGTGCGAAGAAAATCGCAAATCACACCAAAAATAAAATCACGAAAAACAGTTTTTCGAAAATTCACAAGCTTGTGGGGAAGATAGTTCCGCTGGAATATGAAGCTGGAAGATGGATGTGTGTTGAGGAAAACAGGGACGCTGAAAAGGTCTAGAAAGGGATAAAGCTAGAAGGGAAAGAGGTTCCCACCTCGTCCCAAGGGGAGCACCCAGGGCAAACGAGTACGCCCGGCAAGAACGAATTAGGGACTGTAGTTCGATCATACCGGGGGCTCACTCAGCCCAGATCCTCCCCAAGCGAAGAGGGGGCGCGGGTGTTAGTGTGTTAGAACAGCAAGAGAAAACACAGAATTTTGAAAGAGGGAACACCGTACTCTGGGAAACAAATTGGATTCTGATCATTATGGAATCATAGCGACTATTGAATCATCGATAAACCTATTTTTGCTCTTACTCGATAGGAGTAAACGGCACCAAAAAAGTATGACCAAATTAGATTGGAAGCGAACTAAGACACAAAAGCTTGCCCTGCTTTTATGAACAGATACGCCCGTTGTCTAGCTAGCTGAACGAGGTTTTACTCTCTCCCATGAATTAACCGACCCATAAGTTTTCCCAAATTATACCAACGACCCAGACACAACTACATTTTACTTGTAGTTCTCCAATACCTACCAACACAGTTAGGTGTAGACCAGGTCCTGCTTTCCAAGCATTCAATGAATCCGGTACTTTCTTTGCCCGTGCTTTTCATGCAATTAACTTTCATCACCGTCCCTATCGGCTGGATCTGGGTGATTCCATACTGGGAGGATTCAGGGCACGCAACAACTAGAAAATAAAAGGGATTTAGAATGTGGAGGGGTAGATATTTGGAGGGTAGGAAGGGTAGACATTTGTAAGAATTGGACCAATCTAAAGAATCTAAACAATCTTACTTCGCATCTTCTTTGTGCCCTTATCTTCACCAGTAACCTTCAGTTGTCCTTTTGATTCTCCTGACCAAAGGTCCACACAGCTTTGTCTAAAATCTTCATTATTAGGATGGCTATTTTCGAAGATGTACTCCAGTACTTTCAGCCCATTACAATGGATCTGAAGCCCATCTGGACTTTTAGTAAACCTCCAAGTTTTAATCGTGTCTGGGATGGTTTCTGGAAAGGTTCTAAAGCCCCATGTTACTCCAGTGCACTGCCAAATTGAGTACTTGAACACACCGCTTTCCTTTACAATGGCAATCTCATGCCTGTAGAGTATGATGGAAACCTTTTCATTGTCAGTTAGGAGTTCAACAGGAAAAGAGTCGCTAATTGTTTCTTCGATTTCTCTGGTGTCACTCCACTCTGAAACATAGAACAATAATTATGGGGGAAGCTTCAAACAACCTATACAATGTTAATACATACCCGGGTACTTGTGCTAATGGCACAACGTCATATTCTTCTGCACCTAGTTAACGAAATTTCCCTCCCCAATGATCTACCCAACCCGTGACGTTTCTCCAAATTATACCACCAACCTGACACATTTATGTTGTGTATACAATACCTGTAGGTAGGTGTTGGTCAACGCATTTAGAGGTAGACCAGGTCCTGCTTTCCAAGCATTCGATGAATCCGGTACTTTCTTTCCCCGTGCTTTTCATACAATTAACTTTCATCACTGTCCCTATTGGCTGGATCTGGGTGATTCCATATTGAGAGGATTCAGGGCACGCAACAACTGGAAAATAAAAGGGATTTAGAATGGGGAGTGGTAGATATTTGGAGGGTAGGAAGGGTAGTCATTTGTAAATATTGGACCAATCTAAAGAATCTTACCTCGTATCTTCTTTGTGCCCTTATCTATATCACGAAGCTCCAGTTGCCCTTTTGATTCTCCTGACCAAAGGTCCACACAGCGTGTTCTACGGTCTTCATTGGTAGGCCACGCACTATTGAAGATGTAGTCCAGTACTTTCAGCCCATTACAATGGATCTGAAGCCCGTCTGGGCTCTTGGTAATCCTCCAAATTTTATCCGTGTCTGGGATGGTTTCTGGAAAGGGAACCCAGCCCCATGTTTCTCCAGTACACTGCCGAATAGAGTACTTGAACACACCGCTTCCCTTTACAATGGCAACCTCATGCCTGTAGAGTATGATGGAAACCTTTTCATTGTCTGTTTGGAGTTCAACAGGAAAAGAGTCGCTAATCGTTTCTTCGATTGTTCTGGTTTCATCCCACTCTGAAACATGTAATATCTTCAGATTTAGCTGCAGGATTTTATAACATGTACTTTGTTGGGGGGGGGGGGGGGCCAACGAATTTTTTATATATTTCCTTAATTTTGGAATTTTTTATATATATATAAAAATATATAAAAATATATAAAAATATATAAAAATATATAAAAATATATAAATAATATATAAAAATATATAAAAATATATAAAATAAACCCTTTTTTCACCCCTTTTACTTTCAAAAAAGGGGATTATTTCCATCTATTGTTCACTTGAATATGTTTCATAGAGTTAATTTAAGTGTTTGAGAGGGTGATAGCTGTTTTACATCATTGAGAATGTGTTCAAAAGTGAATTATGCACTGTCAAAAGTAGAACTGGTGAAGAGAGGTTCCGGCCTAATAATATCTACCAGTTTTGGTGTGATTTCAATCATTTTTTGTATGTTGATCCGTGCAGATGTACTAGAACTGGTGAAGAGAGGTTGGGATCGCGAAACTAAAAAAACAAATCATTTTTGACGTCATTTTGACGTCATGACGTTATTGACGCGACGTCACGATGTTACAAACGTCACATTGATGACGGAAAATCATCAGGATTATCTAGATGAAGATGCTGACCAAGTTTGAGATCAATTGAATGATATTTGATCCCGCTATGGCGAAAAACAGCTTTCTGTTTTCACACTTTCGGCACAATTTTTTATATATTTTTATATATTTTTTATATATTTTTATATATTTTTATATATTCATATGTATTTTTATATATTTTTATATATTTTATATATACAGTCGGACCCCGATTTAGGGACACCCTCGGGGGAAAGGCTCTTGTCCACTAAATCGGGGTGTCCACTAAATCGGGTTCAAATTATGTTAATTTTCGTATATCGGGGGAAAAAATCCTGTCCCTAAATCGGGGTGCCACTAAATCGGGGGCCCCTAAATCGGGGTCCGACTGTATATAAAAAATTATGTTTTTTTTTCCAAAAAAAAGGTATATAAAATATATAAAAATATATAAAAAATGAGCGTTGGCCCCCCCCCCCACTTTGTTAGTTGAGCTCACCTGTTGGTATGTCTGCAGACACCGTTGAAATAATTAGTGCAATAACAATCATCCAATGCTTTGCCATGTCTGTATAATTATTATTGGTTATACATATAAAAGGGGATAAGTCAGCACTCAGCCGTAATCTTGATGGTATCTCACCAAAGTTTATTTGCAATAGATCTAGTACATGCATCCATCTTATTTGCAAATAAACTTTGGTTTAAATTGCAATCGTTTCTCAATTTAGCGAACGAAATATTGATATAAAGTATCGAAGACACCCCTACAATACTAACAGCCACACAAAGCAAACGAAGCCATCACCAATATATAAAACTAAAATAGCTATGGGTGGGGAGACTAGAGCGGCTGCTAGATGATTTAAGTGTAATGGTATTGAACAGGAGGCACACCTTGGTGGAGATGGAGGGAGATGGAGGGAGAGATAGAGGGAGAGATAAAGGGAGAGATAGAGGGAGGGAGAGGGAGAGATAGAGGGAGAGAGAAGAATATATAGTTGGAGGGAGAGATAGATGGAAAGATAGATGGGAAGATAGATGTAGGTGGAAAGGTTGATGGAGAGATAGAGGGTTAGATAGATGCGAAGAAAGGTGTAGAGGGAGCGATAGAATGAGAGATGGTTGGTTTGGCAATAAGTTGGGTCCTCCCAACAGTTGGGAGAGAAAAACGTTTTTATGATTTGGTAAGTTTATTTGAAATCTCGGTAACTTTTGTGGCTGTGGCAGTGTCATCATGATAGAAGGATTGAATTCGAACATGGCTCATTCCCCCAAAGACAAAACAATAAAAATCGAATTCCCTCTTGACTCTTGAAGTCACGGAATCTGAAACTTAAAATAAAAATATGTTCAAATATTTTAGGGGAGCTTTGCTTTAACGTTTTCCGGTAAATAGAGGTTTGATTTTGTGTGGCTCAAACCGTCATTTTATTAACTACGAACACGCTCTGTGATGGCTCGGTAGATCAATGTTTACTCCACAATCCACATTCCCTTGAACTACGGCTTACAAATGTAGGCAGGTCGGTAGAACTTCGACAGAATTTAGGGTAGGTCTGAATTTAGGGTAGGTCTGAATTTAGGGTAGGTCCGTAACTTATCGTTTATTAAAGCATTGCAATTCGACATTAGGTTCTGATTAGGTCGCTGAACCGCGTCCCGTATCTCGTATCAACTCATTTCAATTCGATCTTAGTCACCGATTAGGTCACTGAACCACGTCCCGTATCTCGTATCAACTCATTGAAATTCGAGGTTAGACACAAATTAGGTCCCTGAACTGCGTCCCGTATCTCGTATCAACTCATTGCAATTCCATCTAAGTCACCGAGACTAAGTACTACTTAAAGTAGGTGAAATCTGTAAGGTCGGTAGACTGTGTTCCGTATTGAATCAAATGAAATTGTTCACTTATTAGTTTATGCACGTAGACTTTAAGAGTAAAGAGTTCCATACTGAGTTGAAACCTGTTAAAGAAGAAAAAAACAATTCGTTTGCCATCTCATTTGTGTCTAACCTCGAATTTCAATGAGTTGATACGAGATACGGGACGTGGTTCAGTGACCTAATCGGTGACTAAGATCGAATTGAAATGAGTTGATACGAGATACGGGACGCGGTTCAGCGACCTAATCAGAACCTAATGTCGAATTGCAATGCTTTGATAAACGATACGTTACGGACCTACCCTAAATTCACCTACCCTAAATTCAGACCTACCCTAAATTCAGACCTACCCTAAATTCAGACCTACCCTAAATTGACCTACCCTAAATTCTGTCGAAGTTCTACCGACCTGCCCAAATGTATTCAGTAATTGTTTCCGAATTTAGCGCCGGAAAAAATATTAGAAAAAAGATGCTCAATTTTTGATAGAAAGCTAAAAGAGCTCTGGGCGTGGGAGACTAGTAGTGTAGAGCGGCTGCTAGATGCTAGATAAGTGTAATGGTATTGAACGGGAGGCACACCTTGGCGGAGATAGATAGAGAGATAGCTAGGGATATAGCTAGGGAGAGATAGATGGAGGTAGAGGGAGATAGCTATGGAGAGAGAGAGGAAGAGGTGTAGATAAAGGAGATAGAGAAACGTCTCTCCCTCTATCTTCTAGAAGTTAAATCTTTTACTTGGTTTGACGGCAGATAAAGAAAGATTTACCGCCCGTTATATCGAGTTTCCGGTTAATTGGGGTCCGACCGCGTACAAATATTCAGTTGGGCACATCTCCCACTTGGTGAATTTATACAACAGTATTTTCACCAACAAATTGATACAAATAAATTGTTTAAATTTGTCGTTGCCCTCGGCTCGTTATTGCATCGATTGAGCTCTATCGTACCTAATAGACACTCAACTATTGATATTTTCAGGTATCCGAAGGCAGTTGGACAACTTCAAGTCTGGATTTAACTCCGTCTTCCCTTTGTCTTCACTGCGGATGTTTAGGTTAGTATAGCTGATCTGATTCCTTAAACAACTTTCTGATGATGTCACATTATTGACATAAAAACAGATAATTGTGATCTCTCATTAGTCCCCTTTCTTTCAATCTATCCAACTAATCCCCCCCCCCCCCATTCACCATATCACCACTCCCCTCTCCGAACCAGTCTCCCCTCTCCGAACCAGTCTCCCCTCTCCGAACCAGTGACCAGTCTCCCCTCTCCGAACCAGTCTCCCCCAACTGCACCAAATCTATTTTAAACCCCCTACTCCCCCTCCATGAACTCACCCCTCCCCCATATTCACCCCCCCCCCATATTTACCCCTCCCTCTCCCCCTATTTATAGCCCTGAGGAGGTTCGAATGTTATTGTGTGGTGAGATGACTCCAAACTGGACAAAACAAGATATTCTGGAGTACACTGAACCCAAATTCGGTTTTACACGGTATGAAATACTAATAATATTAATTTAATAATTAATTATCTCGTTATGTACAGGACATTGTGGAACCATATGGACTCCGGATAAAGTTATATGCTGACGACTCCCAGCTCTATGTGAGCCTGGTTCCTACAGATTCTACTGGCTGGTCGGAGGCAAAGGTGGATATTGAGGAATATCTGGCGAAGGTGAAGCGGTGGATGGTGGGACAATGGTTGAAGTGTAACGAGGCTAAGACAGAATTCATCCTTCTTGGAAAGCGCAGTTCCTTAGGCAAGGTCACTTTCGATCCAGTCATTAACTTTGGAGGAACAGAAATCTCCCCTAGTGAATGTAGTGGAACAACCGGGAAAACCCTAGGAATTCTCTTGGATCACAATCTCAATCTTGAACGACAGGTTAACAATGTGAGGAAACAGTGTGGATTGGCATTACGGAATCTCTGGCAGTTGCACAGGTGTTTTGATATTCCAACCAAGATAATGTTGGTCAAACAATTGATCATATCAAGAATTGATTACAGTAACATACTGTACTGTGGACTTCCGGTTCGAGTTCTCAGTGGGCTCCAGAAACTTCTCAACGCCTGTGTCCGCTTTATATACAACATCCATGGACACCAGGAAAGCTATTTGGAATACTTCAGGCAGTGCCATATCTTGCCCATCTCCTACAGACTGGACTTCAAAGCCTGTCTGATAGCCTACAAGATAGTCTATGGAACAGCACCCCGTTACCTCCAGGAAATGGTGCCACTTGATGACAGCTGGGGTCTCTCCAGGACAACAAGGATGACTAGTGTTACTGATCCGTACAGATTAAAACACCCAAAGATGACAAGCATCAACGCCAACTCTAAGTTGAGACGAAGGAGACTATCAGTGTTCCTGCCTACTATTTGGAATGAGTTACCTCTTGAGCTCAGGTCAATCCCCAATGTGGATACATTCAAGGCCCGTCTGAAGACACATCTCTTCGTTGGTGCATTTGGAGTGGGTGATGGGGAACCCGCGGCTGGGTTGTAATGTTTGGTGTAGTTGTGGAGCCTGCGGGCAATCAGTGTCATCCTCTCTCTAGCCATGCTATTAAATCACTACCTAGTATCCTTTTTTCCTAGCAGGTGTGAGTATAGTGTGTTTTAAATTTATATCTACAGGTTTATGGGACCAGTTTTTCCACCAGTTTTATAAGTCCAGTTATATCGGCTTCTATATATTGTCTTTTTCAACCAGAGTGTTTGTGTGTGTCATATATTTACTCGAGGATATACCGCTCTGATGACCAGGCGGAGCATCGCCAATATTTTGACATGTTTCCGTCGGGTATGGGCGGTAGATTCAAGATTCAAGATTCAAGATTCAAGATTCAAATTAAAAAGTACTTAACAATAATATTATTGGGGGGGGTTCCAACCTATTTCTTGTATGCTTGTACGGGAAAAAACAGGGCTTTCCTCAAACAAAAAAATACAAAAAAATACAAAAAAATACAAAAAAGTACAAAAAAATACAAAAAAATAAAAACAGTTTTATATGGTAATTTACCATTATTGTTCGAACTTTTACTGCTTTTAAACATTCTTCCACGCTATTTCACGCAATTTAGCACAAAATATATACATATTTTACATATGTAGCATGCCAAAATCGCGAGAGAAATTTCCCCGAATCGCAATTTCTTACCGAGAAAATTTTCTCGAATCGTATTTTCTAAGCGAGAAATTTCCCCGAATCGCAATTTCTTACCGAGAAAATTTTCCAGAATCGTATTTTCTAAGCGAGAAATTTCCCCGAATCGCAATTTCTTACCGAGAAAATTTTCCCGAATCGTATTTTCTAAGCGAGAAATTTCCCCGAATCGCAATTTCTTACCGAGAAAATTTTCTCGAATCGTATTTTCTAAGCGAGAAATTAAGCCAAAAACTAATTGGAATTAGTTGGCGGGAAAGGTGGCCCACTTACACCTTTTGCTGCTACCGGGTACCACGAACTGTCATTCTCTTCACGTCACGTCGGTATCTCAATCTCTCTCTCTCACCCTTTCTCTTTCTCTATTTCACTCACCTCTTATATCCCTGATCCATTTTAAAATAAAACCCGGCATCAGGCAAAGGTGTAAGTGGGCCACCTTTCCCGCCAACTAATTCCAATTAGTTTTTGGCTTAATTTAGGTCCCTTTTTGGTTTCTAATGTCAGTATGACATTATTTCATGATGTAAAATTGTCAAAATGATGTGTTGTATGAGAAACGAGACGAATTTCTGTGAAAATCGTAATTTTGACGTCATTATGACGTCATCTGACGTAATTAGTGACGACGTAACGACGTAATTGCATCACAATATATTTTGAATGAATACCCTGAAGGAGCTTGTAAAGTATCATTGACCACAGTGCCCAGTGGTCAGGAAAGGGAGTTTTTGCTCGAAAAACGTTCATTTTACTGAATTTTTCGTCAAATTTTTGACTTCCGACGCGATTGAAGGGCTCAAAATGATGAGCTACGAAAATTCGCGATATAGTAACTGAAAGTTCAGACAATTTGCCGGAAACGATTTTTCGTCAAATCAGAAATCGGAACACGTCTTCAGGGTGCTAGAGGCGTTTGAAAAAAGTTAGTCGATCTCGCGCAATGACGTCACTCGTGACGTCATTGCGCACGTCATAGGTAAGATTGAGAGTCGCCACCCAAATGGGTACATGCACAAGACAATTATCTGTCGAATGCCGCTTGGTTTAAGGTCGTACGATGTCTGGTTCGTCTCAAACTGGGACCAAACGGAAGGTAATAAAGCGTCTATACATCTATCTATGTATGTATGTATCAACCTAGTTATCCCCACACTGAATTTTCTGTTTTGGGGGTGGTGTTATAACTTTTGAACAAAATGAGCTAGCCACTTGAAATTTTTACCATCGATAGATGTCTACAAGAAGCTTCTGAGTACAAAATTTCAGCTTCCTAGCTCATCCGGTTCCGGAGTTATGGCGTGTCAAAAAGTGCCAAAATGGGCTAAAAGTATGAAATAACTATGTATATATACGCTGTGAGCAAGCGGGCCGTTTTTTGGGGGAATTTTTTTTCGGGGGGTTGGATGGGGCCACCTTTGCGCTTGCCAGCGCAGTGATTTCCCCGAATCGCAATTTCTTACCGAGAAAATTTTCTCGAATCGTATTTTCTAAGCGAGTAATTTCCCCGAATCGCAATTTCTTACCGAGAAAATTTTCTCGAATCGTATTTTCTAAGCGAGAAATTTCCTCGAATCGCAATTTCTTACCGAGAAAATTTTCTCGAATCGTATTTTCTAAGCGAGAAATTTCTCCAAATCGCAATTTCTTACCGAGAAAATTTTCTCGAATCGTATTTTCTAAGCGAGAAATTTTCCCGGATCGCAATTTCCTACCGAAAAAATTTTCTTGAATCGTATTTTCTAAGCGAGAAATTTCCCCGAATCGCAATTTCTTACCGTTTATGTATAGCTGGGTTCCGTTTATGTTCATGTACATGTATTATTTATACTTTTTCACGCACCCACATCCTTCATTATTTTTTGTATTTTTTTGTATTTTTTTGTATTGTTTGTATGGAAAAAAACAGGAATTTTGGATACTTTTATGTATGGTCCGTACAAAAAAATACAAAAAAATACAAAAAAATAGGTTGGAACCCCCCCTATTATTGTCATATAACTATAGGTAAAAAAGTGGGAGTAGGAGGGGTAGAGAGAGGGTTCAGGGGGTTGAGAGGAGAGGTATGGTGGGCGGTGGTAGTGTGTGTATTATGGGTTGATGATGGTGTGAATCAGGTGAGAGAGATGATGATTGATATGTGAGGGGAAGACATGACCACGGAGGGAGGTTCTGTCTTGATCTGTTAGGCGGTCTCGAGCTGATTTGGTGCGGGTGCATTCATTCAGCATGTGCCACTCATCTTGGATGATGGGGTCGAAGAAAGGGAGGGCACGCAGGAGAGGTATAGACTCGGGTGAGGAGCAATCATCACAGAGGCGCTCAGATCTGTCAGTTTTGTTATGGCGTCCGGTTTCGATTTTTAGGCGGTGGGTGCTCGTTCTTAACTTGATGAAGTCAGGTGCCGTCCTTCTTTCTAGGTAATCCTCAAAGCCATGTCCGGTCTTGACACTGTTGTAGAATTCAAGCTTCCGGTTGCTGTGGCGAATATCGTCCCATTGGGTCCAAAACCAATCTGAGATACGGGCCTGCACGAGTTGGGAGTTAGGGAGAAGTGTCTTCTGCGGGTGGTGGGCATTGGAGTCGAATATCTCGGAGGTCCTTAGGACACTTTGATACCAGGGCAACTGTAGTCGCTTCTGTTCGTTATAGGCGTGTACGACTAGCTTGCTTTGGTTGTCGAGAGTGTTGCTCATGATACATAGTCTATTGTGGAAGTCCAGCAGGTGTTTGCTGTTTCTTACGGCCAGGGGGACTCTATCAGTGTCCCCGTAGAGTGGAGGTAGCGGTGTGTTTTTCCGAAGTCCTAGTAGCCATCTCAGAAAGCTGGTTTGACATTTTTCTGTTTGGTCGTCCCAGATGTCCTTCGATGTAGTTTTCACATGCTTCCCGTTTAGAGATGTCTTGAGAAATCTTGTTTCGTGCAGCCAGATAGCTGATGCATACCCTGCTACAGGTGCTACCAGAGCATCAAATAGTTTTAGGGCCGCTTGCTTGGATATTGATCTGATATCCACTATTCTTTTTATGGCGAAAATGCTCCGCATGCTCTTGATTCTCAGTTGTTTTTGGGCTTCTCGTAGGTTACCATTCACCGAGAAAGTCAAACCGAGATATTGATAGGTCTTGGTTGATGGGATGTGTGAGTCGCCGTAGAGAAAGCCGTTGGATTCTTTGAGTTTCCTCCCAGCTTGGTTAAAGACCATTATAGCCGTTTTTTCGGTGTTAACGGTAAGATCCCAATCAGAGCAGAACCGGTAGAGGGCATCGAGGAGTTTTTGTAGACCCTTAGCCGAGGTTGACATAAGTACCAGATCATCAGCCCAGAGCAAGTGAGTCACTAGGGCTGTTCCTAGTGCTACTGGGTCAGATTCCAGGTCTTTATCATTGAGTATTGTGGATAGGTCCAAGAGGAAACACTTGAAAAGCTCTGGACTTGTGACATGCCCCTGCTCTGTGCCAATTTGGATGTCAATGAGATCAGAGAGTTTCTGAGCTAGTTTTAGGAGAGCCTTGGAGTTGTTGTACATGTGGTCGAGTACATTGAAGAACTTCCCACGAACTCCAAGGTTTAGCAGTTTTAGGAGAAGGGCGTCTCTGTTGAGGCCATCGAATGCCTTACGAAAGTCGATAAAGCAAGTGTAGAGCCTTCCTTTGTTCTGTATTCCTTTCTGAATGGCAGTATGGAGTGTTAAAAGGTGGTCGCTGGTCTGCGCGCCCTTCACAAAGCCTTGTTGGTTGGGCGGGTCCGGGCAGTGAGTCTTCCTGAAGTTCACTAGGCGCTCCAGATAGATGGCGGAGAAGACACGCCCCAGACTGCTCCCTACAGCAATGGCTCGGTAGTTGTTAGGGTCATGTTTGGGCCCTTTTTTGTGGATAGGTGTTATAACCGTAGTGTTCCAAGGGTACACGCCGTGTTCGAGGCATTCCCTACTAAAATATAGTTCGACGCGTCGCGACGCGCGATCGATGAACGATCGATGAACGATCGATAAACGATCGATATCGATCGTTTATCGATCGTTCATCGATCGCGCGTCGCGACGCGTCGAACTATATTTTAGTAGGGTTGGTTATACAGATGTGTGAGTAGCTGTATCGTGTTGGGACATGCCTCTTTGAGTAGTTCGTTAGGTATTCCATCAATGCCTGGCGATTTGCCCCTTTTTAGATCCTTGATAGCCTTTTCGACATCATTAGTGCATATAGGTTGGTTGAGTGCATTTTCCAGGTCTGATTGCAGATTGATTTTAGTATGGATGTCAGCTTTCCAGGTGTCAGTTTTCTCGTTCTGATTTTTGGAGTAAAGCTGATTGAAGAAGCTGTGGAAGTCGGTCATATGAGAGATGCTGAGTTCCTCTTTTTGATCGAATTGCTGTTTCAGTTCCTCGATTGTGTCCCAGTTCAATGTTTTGGATGAAAGAATTCTGCTGCTCAAGTTTTGCTTGAGCTGGCTCTTCTTGTTCCTCATTGTTCGACGATACAATCGTTTCTGCTGGTGGTAGAGGTCTTTGATCCTGGGGTTAGCAGTTTTCCCCTTGCCCTGGGCTCGTGCAAGGCGGTTGGTTTCAAAGCGTAGGATGTCACACTCTTTATCATACCATTTAGATTTCGTGTATCGTTTTTTATGCTTCTTTTTCTTGTCTCCAGCTGGTTCAGTGCTTTTGAGTTGGGCGGCAAGCAGATCTGATATTTTTTGGTTCATGGTGTACACATCATCACGGCAATTGCAGGTTGTCCGGATTAACCCAGAGATAGCATCAGAGTCCTTCATTTGCCGTTCTTTGAGTAGCTGGGCGGTAGTGTCTTTCCATTTGGTTCGCCGAGGAGCGTCTGGTAGGTTTAGAAACTTCCTTTGGGCTGTTGCACTTTTCAATGTCGTCTTGGTGTTAAGCGTCACTTCTATTGGGCAGTGGTCCGATAGTGGCAGGAGTGGCCTGACCTTGAGAGATCGGGTGGAGCAGCGAATGCTATCAGAGGCAATGATGTAATCAACAACACTAGCTCCATTGTACGTGTGACAGGTATGCTGTCCTGTTAGATCACCAATTGTACAGCCGTTTAGGATGGTAAGCTCAGCTGATGACAGACAGTCAAGTAGCTTGGCTCCTCTGTCATTGCAGACAGTATCTTTGCTGGTGCGGAGTTGTTTATAAGACGGGTCTCCGCTGGAGAGAATGTCATCAGAAATGTGTTGAGTCGGTGGGATCGTGTTGAGTCCGCTCAATCTAGCGTTCATGTCACCGGCAATTAGGATCTCGGTTTGCCTTAGAGATAGAAGCAGTTGGCTCAGGTCATGGAGTGTGTCCCTCTCCTCACTGGTACCTGCCCATTTCTTTTTGTAACTGCTTTCGGGTGGGGAGTCGTATACATTAATGATGGTGAGGTCCTTCCCTGTCCCGGTGATTTTCCTGGAAATCCTTAGTGCGAGAAGGTCCTCGTGGTCAGTTTTGATTAGTTTAGTGTGTGCTGCTATAGTTGAGTGGACGCCGATGGTTAGTCCGCCAGATCGTGGGTTGGGACGTGTCTTGTTGTGGCAGATGTAGCTGTCAACTTCAACAGATCCCTTTGTTTCTTGTAGCAGGAATACGTGGGAACCACCCAGTTGGGCGAGGAATTCATGACAGTTGGTTTTGGGCCCAAGATTAGCGTCTTTGATTCCGTGAATGTTCCAGGACACGATGTTGAGCGTGCAACTGTTTGCCTCGGGTGCGCCTTGAGAATTACTCTTCATTGTGAGGTCTTCTTTTGTGGTTAGGATTGGTCATTCTGTTTAGCCCTTCTCTGAGATTTAGCCAGAGTTTTTTCCCACCATGTTCGGTTGGTATACTTTCTATCCCACTGTCTGTTGCAACTTGGGTTGTAGTGTGTTCACCGATTCTGGCGTTGTTTATTGTGAATACCCGGTTAGTGAAGGCTGGGTTTTTCCTGAGTTCTGTGATGAATCTGGATATTTGTAGGTTCCAGTTTTTGATGCTGGCATCGAGAGATGGTAGTTTGGGAGCCGGTATCGGTAGAGATACGCAGATCTTAGAGGGGGTGTTTTGTAGTATCCCTTTTACCACAGACTTTAGTATTTCTATCTCAGCTGAAATAGGTTGCTTGTCTTTAAGTTTTTTAAGGATGTCCTCCTTGCCTACGTGAAGGACGATGGCACCGGGCACGGTGTCCCTTAAGGAGGTGAAACCTCGGCTAGATAAAGTTTTTTGGAGACCGGACCTAGGTTACGTATTTTTGACCGAGGAATCCGAAAAACATAAAATTAAAATCGAAAACGTAGCGGTTTTTGCGTAAAACGGCAAAAACTGTCATTTTTCAGCGATTTTCGACTTTTTACGCTTTCTAGAGATTTAAAAAATATTTCCTTACAAGATATGATCTTGTGCTTCTAGACTAATAAAATACAATCGATTTGCTACAAATTGGTCCCGGGTTTGTGTGATTTGGTGAAAAGCTCTCTTAACTGTGGCCCATCAAAGATGGCCACTCTGCAAATACGTATTTGGCTCCTGTGGCTGCAGATGTAAACCAAAAGAAGATTTAGTATACACCAAAATTTGCGTCTTCTCAAGGCGAACAACCTGGTTTTTACGGCATTCCATTTCATGCAGGCGTTGAGGAGTTACAGCAGAAAAACTGGTACAGTGTATTTCGGAAATACCCCTACTTCAACAAACCCTAATCCAGATAAGATTTCGAAAAATATACATCTTCATACATGAAAATGAAGCTCAGACAAATGCCAACGTGATGCAAAAAACGGGAAGTGTCTAACTTATTTCGTTTAGAAGCTATAGCCGAAGTAAAAGTGCTTATATTTGCCTTAAAAACACCCTCTAAAAACCATACTTTTAGACAATTTCTGACAATTTCAAACAAATTCTGTCCACAGGGGACTAAGTTGGTGCACTGGAGGTGACATTTTATTCGTATTACATTTTTAGACAGATTTGCTGTTTTTCAGGGCTTTTAGATGGTGTTTTCAAGGCAAATATAAGCACTTTTATTTTGGCTATAGCTTCTAAACGAAATAAGTTAGACACTTCCCGTTTTTTGCATCACGTTGGCATTTGTCTGAGCTTCATTTTCATGTATGAAGATGTATATTTTTCGAAATCTTATCTGGATTAGGGTTTGTTGAAGTAGGGGTATTTCCGAAATCCACTGTACCAGTTTTTCTGCTGTAACTCCTCAACGCCTGCATGAAATGGAATGCCGTAAAAACCAGGTTGTTCGCCTTGAGAAGACGCAAATTTTGGTGTATACTAAATCTTCTTTTGGTTTACATCTGCAGCCACAGGAGCCAAATACGTATTTGCAGAGTGGCCATCTTTGATGGGCCACAGTTAAGAGAGCTTTTCACCAAATCACACAAACCCGGGACCAATTTGTAGCAAATCGATTGTATTTTATTAGTCTAGAAGCACAAGATCATATCTTGTAAGGAAATATTTTTTAAATCTCTAGAAAGCGTAAAAAGTCGAAAATCGCTGAAAAATGACAGTTTTTGCCGTTTTACGCAAAAACCGCTACGTTTTTGATTTTAATTTTATGTTTTTCGGATTCCTCGGTCAAAAATACGTAACCTAGGTCCGGTCTCCAAAAAACTTTATCTAGCCGAGGTTTCACCTCCTTAAGGGACACCGTGCCCGGTGCCATCGTCCTTCACGTAGGCAAGGAGGACATCCTTAAAAAACTTAAAGACAAGCAACCTATTTCAGCTGAGATAGAAATACTAAAGTCTGTGGTAAAAGGGATACTACAAAACACCCCCTCTAAGATCTGCGTATCTCTACCGATACCGGCTCCCAAACTACCATCTCTCGATGCCAGCATCAAAAACTGGAACCTACAAATATCCAGATTCATCACAGAACTCAGGAAAAACCCAGCCTTCACTAACCGGGTATTCACAATAAACAACGCCAGAATCGGTGAACACACTACAACCCAAGTTGCAACAGACAGTGGGATAGAAAGTATACCAACCGAACATGGTGGGAAAAAACTCTGGCTAAATCTCAGAGAAGGGCTAAACAGAATGACCAATCCTAACCACAAAAGAAGACCTCACAATGAAGAGTAATTCTCAAGGCGCACCCGAGGCAAACAGTTGCACGCTCAACATCGTGTCCTGGAACATTCACGGAATCAAAGACGCTAATCTTGGGCCCAAAACCAACTGTCATGAATTCCTCGCCCAACTGGGTGGTTCCCACGTATTCCTGCTACAAGAAACAAAGGGATCTGTTGAAGTTGACAGCTACATCTGCCACAACAAGACACGTCCCAACCCACGATCTGGCGGACTAACCATCGGCGTCCACTCAACTATAGCAGCACACACTAAACTAATCAAAACTGACCACGAGGACCTTCTCGCACTAAGGATTTCCAGGAAAATCACCGGGACAGGGAAGGACCTCACCATCATTAATGTATACGACTCCCCACCCGAAAGCAGTTACAAAAAGAAATGGGCAGGTACCAGTGAGGAGAGGGACACACTCCATGACCTGAGCCAACTGCTTCTATCTCTAAGGCAAACCGAGATCCTAATTGCCGGTGACATGAACGCTAGATTGAGCGGACTCAACACGATCCCACCGACTCAACACATTTCTGATGACATTCTCTCCAGCGGAGACCCGTCTTATAAACAACTCCGCACCAGCAAAGATACTGTCTGCAATGACAGAGGAGCCAAGCTACTTGACTGTCTGTCATCAGCTGAGCTTACCATCCTAAACGGCTGTACAATTGGTGATCTAACAGGACAGCATACCTGTCACACGTACAATGGAGCTAGTGTTGTTGATTACATCATTGCCTCTGATAGCATTCGCTGCTCCACCCGATCTCTCAAGGTCAGGCCACTCCTGCCACTATCGGACCACTGCCCAATAGAAGTGACGCTTAACACCAAGACGACATTGAAAAGTGCAACAGCCCAAAGGAAGTTTCTAAACCTACCAGACGCTCCTCGGCGAACCAAATGGAAAGACACTACCGCCCAGCTACTCAAAGAACGGCAAATGAAGGACTCTGATGCTATCTCTGGGTTAATCCGGACAACCTGCAATTGCCGTGATGATGTGTACACCATGAACCAAAAAATATCAGATCTGCTTGCCGCCCAACTCAAAAGCACTGAACCAGCTGGAGACAAGAAAAAGAAGCATAAAAAACGATACACGAAATCTAAATGGTATGATAAAGAGTGTGACATCCTACGCTTTGAAACCAACCGCCTTGCACGAGCCCAGGGCAAGGGGAAAACTGCTAACCCCAGGATCAAAGACCTCTACCACCAGCAGAAACGATTGTATCGTCGAACAATGAGGAACAAGAAGAGCCAGCTCAAGCAAAACTTGAGCAGCAGAATTCTTTCATCCAAAACATTGAACTGGGACACAATCGAGGAACTGAAACAGCAATTCGATCAAAAAGAGGAACTCAGCATCTCTCATATGACCGACTTCCACAGCTTCTTCAATCAGCTTTACTCCAAAAATCAGAACGAGAAAACTGACACCTGGAAAGCTGACATCCATACTAAAATCAATCTGCAATCAGACCTGGAAAATGCACTCAACCAACCTATATGCACTAATGATGTCGAAAAGGCTATCAAGGATCTAAAAAGGGGCAAATCGCCAGGCATTGATGGAATACCTAACGAACTACTCAAAGAGGCATGTCCCAACACGATACAGCTACTCACACATCTGTATAACCAACCCTACTAAAATATAGTTCGACGCGTCGCGACGCGCGATCGATGAACGATCGATGAACGATCGATATCGATCGTTTATCGATCGTTTATCGATCGTTCATCGATCGCGCGTCGCGACGCGTCGAACTATATTTTAGTAGGGTTGGTTATACAGATGTGTGAGTAGCTGTATCGTGTTGGGACATGCCTCTTTGAGTAGTTCGTTAGGTATTCCATCAATGCCTGGCGATTTGCCCCTTTTTAGATCCTTGATAGCCTTTTCGACATCATTAGTGCATATAGGTTGGTTGAGTGCATTTTCCAGGTCTGATTGCAGATTGATTTTAGTATGGATGTCAGCTTTCCAGGTGTCAGTTTTCTCGTTCTGATTTTTGGAGTAAAGCTGATTGAAGAAGCTGTGGAAGTCGGTCATATGAGAGATGCTGAGTTCCTCTTTTTGATCGAATTGCTGTTTCAGTTCCTCGATTGTGTCCCAGTTCAATGTTTTGGATGAAAGAATTCTGCTGCTCAAGTTTTGCTTGAGCTGGCTCTTCTTGTTCCTCATTGTTCGACGATACAATCGTTTCTGCTGGTGGTAGAGGTCTTTGATCCTGGGGTTAGCAGTTTTCCCCTTGCCCTGGGCTCGTGCAAGGCGGTTGGTTTCAAAGCGTAGGATGTCACACTCTTTATCATACCATTTAGATTTCGTGTATCGTTTTTTATGCTTCTTTTTCTTGTCTCCAGCTGGTTCAGTGCTTTTGAGTTGGGCGGCAAGCAGATCTGATATTTTTTGGTTCATGGTGTACACATCATCACGGCAATTGCAGGTTGTCCGGATTAACCCAGAGATAGCATCAGAGTCCTTCATTTGCCGTTCTTTGAGTAGCTGGGCGGTAGTGTCTTTCCATTTGGTTCGCCGAGGAGCGTCTGGTAGGTTTAGAAACTTCCTTTGGGCTGTTGCACTTTTCAATGTCGTCTTGGTGTTAAGCGTCACTTCTATTGGGCAGTGGTCCGATAGTGGCAGGAGTGGCCTGACCTTGAGAGATCGGGTGGAGCAGCGAATGCTATCAGAGGCAATGATGTAATCAACAACACTAGCTCCATTGTACGTGTGACAGGTATGCTGTCCTGTTAGATCACCAATTGTACAGCCGTTTAGGATGGTAAGCTCAGCTGATGACAGACAGTCAAGTAGCTTGGCTCCTCTGTCATTGCAGACAGTATCTTTGCTGGTGCGGAGTTGTTTATAAGACGGGTCTCCGCTGGAGAGAATGTCATCAGAAATGTGTTGAGTCGGTGGGATCGTGTTGAGTCCGCTCAATCTAGCGTTCATGTCACCGGCAATTAGGATCTCGGTTTGCCTTAGAGATAGAAGCAGTTGGCTCAGGTCATGGAGTGTGTCCCTCTCCTCACTGGTACCTGCCCATTTCTTTTTGTAACTGCTTTCGGGTGGGGAGTCGTATACATTAATGATGGTGAGGTCCTTCCCTGTCCCGGTGATTTTCCTGGAAATCCTTAGTGCGAGAAGGTCCTCGTGGTCAGTTTTGATTAGTTTAGTGTGTGCTGCTATAGTTGAGTGGACGCCGATGGTTAGTCCGCCAGATCGTGGGTTGGGACGTGTCTTGTTGTGGCAGATGTAGCTGTCAACTTCAACAGATCCCTTTGTTTCTTGTAGCAGGAATACGTGGGAACCACCCAGTTGGGCGAGGAATTCATGACAGTTGGTTTTGGGCCCAAGATTAGCGTCTTTGATTCCGTGAATGTTCCAGGACACGATGTTGAGCGTGCAACTGTTTGCCTCGGGTGCGCCTTGAGAATTACTCTTCATTGTGAGGTCTTCTTTTGTGGTTAGGATTGGTCATTCTGTTTAGCCCTTCTCTGAGATTTAGCCAGAGTTTTTTCCCACCATGTTCGGTTGGTATACTTTCTATCCCACTGTCTGTTGCAACTTGGGTTGTAGTGTGTTCACCGATTCTGGCGTTGTTTATTGTGAATACCCGGTTAGTGAAGGCTGGGTTTTTCCTGAGTTCTGTGATGAATCTGGATATTTGTAGGTTCCAGTTTTTGATGCTGGCATCGAGAGATGGTAGTTTGGGAGCCGGTATCGGTAGAGATACGCAGATCTTAGAGGGGGTGTTTTGTAGTATCCCTTTTACCACAGACTTTAGTATTTCTATCTCAGCTGAAATAGGTTGCTTGTCTTTAAGTTTTTTAAGGATGTCCTCCTTGCCTACGTGAAGGACGATGGCACCGGGCACGGTGTCCCTTAAGGAGGTGAAACCTCGGCTAGATAAAGTTTTTTGGAGACCGGACCTAGGTTACGTATTTTTGACCGAGGAATCCGAAAAACATAAAATTAAAATCAAAAACGTAGCGGTTTTTGCGTAAAACGGCAAAAACTGTCATTTTTCAGCGATTTTCGACTTTTTACGCTTTCTAGAGATTTAAAAAATATTTCCTTACAAGATATGATCTTGTGCTTCTAGACTAATAAAATACAATCGATTTGCTACAAATTGGTCCCGGGTTTGTGTGATTTGGTGAAAAGCTCTCTTAACTGTGGCCCATCAAAGATGGCCACTCTGCAAATACGTATTTGGCTCCTGTGGCTGCAGATGTAAACCAAAAGAAGATTTAGTATACACCAAAATTTGCGTCTTCTCAAGGCGAACAACCTGGTTTTTACGGCATTCCATTTCATGCAGGCGTTGAGGAGTTACAGCAGAAAAACTGGTACAGTGTATTTCGGAAATACCCCTACTTCAACAAACCCTAATCCAGATAAGATTTCGAAAAATATACATCTTCATACATGAAAATGAAGCTCAGACAAATGCCAACGTGATGCAAAAAACGGGAAGTGTCTAACTTATTTCGTTTAGAAGCTATAGCCGAAGTAAAAGTGCTTATATTTGCCTTAAAAACACCCTCTAAAAACCATACTTTTAGACAATTTCTGACAATTTCAAACAAATTCTGTCCACAGGGGACTAAGTTGGTGCACTGGAGGTGACATTTTATTCGTATTACATTTTTAGACAGATTTGCTGTTTTTCAGGGCTTTTAGATGGTGTTTTCAAGGCAAATATAAGCACTTTTATTTTGGCTATAGCTTCTAAACGAAATAAGTTAGACACTTCCCGTTTTTTGCATCACGTTGGCATTTGTCTGAGCTTCATTTTCATGTATGAAGATGTATATTTTTCGAAATCTTATCTGGATTAGGGTTTGTTGAAGTAGGGGTATTTCCGAAATCCACTGTACCAGTTTTTCTGCTGTAACTCCTCAACGCCTGCATGAAATGGAATGCCGTAAAAACCAGGTTGTTCGCCTTGAGAAGACGCAAATTTTGGTGTATACTAAATCTTCTTTTGGTTTACATCTGCAGCCACAGGAGCCAAATACGTATTTGCAGAGTGGCCATCTTTGATGGGCCACAGTTAAGAGAGCTTTTCACCAAATCACACAAACCCGGGACCAATTTGTAGCAAATCGATTGTATTTTATTAGTCTAGAAGCACAAGATCATATCTTGTAAGGAAATATTTTTTAAATCTCTAGAAAGCGTAAAAAGTCGAAAATCGCTGAAAAATGACAGTTTTTGCCGTTTTACGCAAAAACCGCTACGTTTTCGATTTTAATTTTATGTTTTTCGGATTCCTCGGTCAAAAATACGTAACCTAGGTGCGGTCTCCAAAAAACTTTATCTAGCCGAGGTTTCACCTCCTTAAGGGACACCGTGCGGGGCGATGCTTCCTGATAGCTTTTTGGAGTTCACTGGGATTTGAGGGTTCAGTCTTGGCCTCCTCTAGTGATGCTATCTTGTGTGTTTCGATGTCGAAAGATTTTGAGAACAGCGTCCTATCAAATGCGTCCATTTCCGCGCCGTGGGCTATGAAGCATTTTGGTTTACTTGGAGCGAGGTCTCCACTTGCAGTTGTGGTTCCTCTCTGAGTGGGTGGTTGTGCGTTGGGCTGCCTCATGTGGGGACTGATGGTGTTTGGAGTGGTGTTGCCAGAGCTGGTTGTGCTTTGATCTGGTCTAGTAGAGCCCTGCCTCCTCCGTGAGTTGTAGGATGGTTGGTGGTTGCTAGGGGTAGGTCGGAGTTCTTGGAGGTCCTTGGTGCATTTCTCAAGGGCTTGGTTCAGGTTGTTCGTGGTGGTTTGAAGTTGATTGATCAACAGTTGCTGATTCTGTAAGAGTTTTTGCTGATCTTCCACTGATTTCTGGAGGTTCTTGATCTTCGTTTCTGATTCTCTTAGGAGCAGTTCTGTTCCGTTGTCGCTGGCGACCATTGCCGCTGACATCGAGTCCATCTTTCTTTCCAGTGAGAGAAGTCTTTCTTCCATTAGCTTGATTATGATATCTTTAGAGGATTCAGGCTGAGCGGGTTGTTTGGCTACATCTTCCTGTCTGTTCCCATTGGTGTGTTCTGAGGATTCTCCAACCTTCTGTTGATTGGTCGGGGCCTTAATCTGCTGTTTCCTGGAAGATTTCTTTAAGCTTGCTGCAGTAATGGGTTTTTGGCTAGCTGTATGTGGGGTAGATTCAGAATCTTCGCACCAGTGTTTGACCAGTAGAGTTCTTTTGAAGGCCACCGTGTTGACACTTGACTCAATTTCAAGTCGGTCTAGTTCCAAGTTTACGGCGGTTGATGTCAACTGTTCCAGCATGGCTCGGCAAAACTTAGCCGAGGGCCTACTAGTTTCTTCAAAGATAGAGTCTAGGTCTTTGAGAAGGAGCATCCTTGCATCGAGTATGTCAGTGAAGGTGTGGTCGGCTGCTTCGCAGAGCTTCTTAAGGGTTTTCTTGCTGGCCGAAGTGATTATATTTGTCGCCAGTTCCTTTTTGATGAAGTTTTTGCTGTCGGGTTCAAAGATAATTTGGTTAGGCGAGTCCGGTGTTGCCACTTCTGAGCTTGTTTCAGGACTGATCTCTTTTGTGGTTGTGGACTCGGTTGCGCAATCTGGATCTTTTTCTTCTGGGGTTATGGTTACCCGGGTCTCTGGTTTGGGATCGTTCGTTTCGTCAGATGCTTGGGCAGTGGTTTCCGGTTCCACAGCAGGTGGAATGGGATTTTGTATTGGAGTTCTGAATGTGGGGACTATCCAGTAGTGGAAGTCAAGGGATTCTTCAGAGGAGGAGCTAGTGATAACCTTGACAGAGCTCCTGTGTTTCGGGTTGATGAATAGAGCACTGATTTTGTCGAGAGGAGCGTCCACTATATTGTATTTTGATTTGTATTGAACAGTCTGCGATCTTCCGATATGGACGATTGTCAAGACATCATTTGCAGTGACGAATTTGACTTCATTTTCCCTGCTGTAGGTGGAGATGATTGTCAGATTGTTCCAATCATCGCCGGGGATGTCTGGGTAGATTGATTGACGTGTGTTGAGGAGTGCGGATATAAGGTCCTTGTATATTTTCGGACAATCATTACTGGCTGTTCGTATGTTTAGTTTGCACTTCGAGTTGAGGGTGTTGTTCCCATGTATCTCCATCAGGTCGTGACTTATTTGGCGTCCAATGCTCAATAGGTCAATGGTATCCAGGAAGTCTGTTTCTGTAGATTTAAACAGTATCTGTGTGTTGGTCTTTGGGTCGTATACAGGGCCTCTGGAGTCGAGCTGTGAATATGCAGGTTCATTCCGGGACGGTGTATCCTGCCCGATATTGTCTAATATGGATCCGTCCATGGAATGTTCGCTGCATGTTCTTTTCCGGCTCAGGTATCTGTTGCTGAGACGAGGAGTTGTTGCTTGGGGAGTGGTGTTGCTGAGATGAGGAGTTGTTGCTTGGGGAGTAATGAATTCAGCGTCAGGTTTAGCTTTGGTGGGCGTAGTCTGCTCCTCAGGGACTGGTTCGGTGTCTATAAAAGTGCTACTGTGGGATTTACCACTTCCACTTAACCAGGATACGTTAAAGCTGAGGCCTGGGAGTACCATGAGAAGAAGAAGAATGAGCAGAGTATTCGGTTGCGGTCTCAGGTGTAGGGATCGAAGTGGTGGTCCAGGAGAGGAGCATCGGAGAGGGAGGGGTGACCCAGGAGAGGAGCACCGAAATTGAAAAGAGTAGGTATGGGCTGAGACATGTGCTTCATGAGAGATATGTTTACGGGTGGCTACCGTGTGAGATGCAAAAGCAACGATGCAGAAATAGTGTCTGATTGGGAGATGGCAGTGAACATGGGGGGTTGGTGAGATAAGGGATAGATAGTTTGTGCGTAGTACTAGTACTAGTAGGTAGGGGGGTTGGGGTGGCGGGTAGTGGTACACACTCTTGGATTCTAGATTATGATACATAATAAAGTCAATAATGTGTTCACTGTCACATTCCAAAACAACGCCAGGTGATACTAGTCCGTAATCGTAGATTTTGCATGGTATATATATGTCAGAATCGCACATTTCACATCGCCTCCCTGGCGCAGTCGTGTAATCCCCCACAACGCCGCGCCCAGTCCGAGCAGGGCAGGCAAGATCGCGGCCCGTCCATGGTAGTTTTTTTCGAGGAGTGTAGCTATTTGGGTTTGCTGTAAATACATCTGAATCGCAGATTCCCCAACCCATATGTGGCGCAACCGGTAGAGCCGACACACACACGGAGCGAGAGGGCAGCGGATCGAACCCCGTCCATGCCAAGTTTTTTGCAGCAGAGAAAAAGTAGGGGCAACTAGTCGAGAAAGAGAGGGGGTACTCGGCTATTGTTTTTGATTCAGGTTTACATTTGGGTTCAGTGCCAAGTTTGCCAATTCCCCAGAGCGAAAGTCCGGTACCCAATCCCACAACCAGCAAAATCACACAAACCGACTTGGTAGATATAGAGCCAGAGGTCCTGTTCTTACTGGTATGTGGTCGTGGGGTGTTGGTTGTCATCATACTCCGACCGTCCTCGTACTCAGGTTGATGTACCTCAGTGAATTGTAGGTGAGGTGAGGGGAGGCGGGAGGGGGTGGCTATGGTAGGAGCAGAGAAAGCAGGAGCAGAGAAATTGAAAACATCATGAGCGCAAAACCTACCCGACGGGGGTGGGTCTGCTAGGGGGATGTTAGGAGCGGGGGCGGGAGTGGGCGCCCCCCTAGCAGCCCGGGTCCTCTTTGCAGTCATGTACTAGTACAAGCTTGTATAGGTACTGTACAGGGTGTCGTTGTGCAGCTGCAGGTATATAAGCGCGGATTATTATTATTATTATTATTATGTACTGTTCTACCCAAATATTAAGGTCACTTGATCTCGAGATCGCTGCGTACAATAAATTAAAACCTCTTTTCTGCTTGTTGCACCCCTTTAACTCCATCCCCTCATTCTACACAACAGGGAAAGTGAAGGTTTCCTAAACCTGGTTGACGTCCTAGTTGAGATGAGCCCAGGAGAAAGAAAGAATTTCCTACAATTTGCTACGGGTTGCAGCTCCCTACCCCCTGGCGGTCTGGCAAACTTAAATCCCCGGTAAGATAACGGGCGGCAATAATGGGTATTGCTGTCTCTCTGATGTCTCTCTGATGTCTCTCTGATGTCTCTCTGATGTCTCTCTGATGTCTCATGTGTCTCTCTTTATCTCTACTACATTGTTTCTCAGATATATCTCTCTGTGTTAGCTAAAGCAGCTTGAATCCCGTATTATCAATTACTAACTCTTTGTCCCACCCCTGCAGGTTAACAGTTGTTAAGAAAGAAGGAGAGGGAGACAGCTCGTTACCCTCAGTTAACACTTGTGTCCACTACCTGAAACTACCCCAGTATAGCAGTAAGGAGTTGCTAAGGGAACGGTTGTTACAGAGCACACAGGAGAAGGGATTCCATCTGAATTAAAATGTGTGCCCAAATATGGCCATGTCCATATATGGAGATGCCAGGGATTGTGTTTGGACTTTTATTTTGGACAATTAAGAAAGACTGAGCTGTGTAAACCAAGTGTATCGAGATCATTGTGGTTCTTGTTTTTGAGCTGTTGAGTTTCAATTTGTGAGAAATAATCTGCTGGGAAGTTTGTTGTGCCGTGTTTATAAGGGACACCCGCTGATATAATACCACGTGCGTGTGTTATGCAGGAACCGACCGACGGTCCGACACAAGTAAACAACCAATCAGAACTCGTTATTTAGGTCACGTGACTGGTTATCAGCCAATCAGGGGCCATTATTTCCTGATTCTGTCGGTTCCTGGTGTTCTGTAGTGACCTACTTTTGGCTCAGAAGATTGTTTGTTTGTTCCGCGTAATACGAAGTTGTGTGCGGCAAAGACGTGCTATTGATTTTCAAGACTTTTTGACAAGGTTTTATGGTTTTTTCATTTAAATTTTAAAAAGCGTAGCGAGTTAATATGTTAATAGGATCCATATTATATGTCCTCAATTTGAGTTGAAACAGTTGTGCCCTGTCTGGCGCCGCCGACCCCATCTGAGCGCACTGTCGTTGGGGTATGGCGCCGCCAGACAGGTTGTATCTGTGATCTGTTTCTGTTTACTACGAGCAATTAGAACCTAAAATAATAACCCGGAAATGAGTCATTGTATGGAAACATATGTTTGTAATGCTACTTTCAGCACCTATTTTCTTCAAAATAATGTAACCACTGTGTTTATCGAATGTGTCCCACAGTGGAAAGGGGTGCCCATGGATCTCGTATTGACTTGTTGAGTAAGGGGCTTACTCAACAAGTCTTGAGCTAATAAAGATTAGCACAACTTGATGACGTCTTTATTCGCTCTGTGATCTGTGATCAAGAGTCTGAAGAGTCATGGCTCCCATGATCCGTTAAACCTGACGCGGTGTCGTCATCGTGGAACTGTCTGGCAGCGTCAGGCCCCGTTTTGATTCTCCAAACAGTGGCGCCGACCCGATCTGAGGGCCTCAAATCGGGTCGGCACCACTGCAGACGCGGTCAGGCAGCTGCTGGAATCAGGAATACCCAGAACTAGAAGGAACTTTCGGCTGACTGTTGAATGCAAGAGCAGGCACTGGGTGGCATAGTATGCAATGCATACAGCCTATATAAACTACCCCATTACCCCAACAACTACCTCTCCTTATCCCATTTTCACTGCATATGTTATGATTCTTGGTCCCCCTGCACCAACTAGTTGCAACTCCACCTCTGCATCAACTCCACCTCTGCACCAGCTTCTAGGAGAGTAGGATATTATTATTATTATAGGGAACGGCATTATGTGCCCTAGTCTTTCCTTGCAGTGAAAGTTGCGCTGTGCACTAGGCAGCTGGTCAATCCAATATTCGACTATCTGTCTATTAGATCTGATAGAATGACTAGCTGGGATAGCTGTCATCCTGTCAGATCTAGAGCTGCAACAAAGCGTCTTCTATAATTCCTAGTTTGGGATCTAAATTTTGGTGACATAGACACCTGGCGCGACCGAGATTGAGCTGTGTGCGGGGGTCGCGCCAGGTGTCTATATGTCACCAATCTAAATTATGGCCTTCCCGGACGACTATAGGTTGGCTTGTTGAGTACTCAGCAAAGGTTGGCTGGTTGCTGCATTGAAAAGGCTCTCAGCTTTCTCGCTAATAATTCTGAGCCGGGCCAGCTTCACAGCTGTGTCCCTCACAATCGGCCTCGTTGCTTTGACTTCACAATAGATCTTGTGAAGCTCTTGCAAGAGCAGCTGTAATTGTAAGCGACTGTATATGTGTAGCCTATCAAGAAATATGTCACTTTGCAGTTTCCATTGCATGTGTTTTCCCACAATGTGAGAGTAGAAGGTAAGATCTTAGCATAAGAGAGAGAGGAGCGATAGAGAGAGAAGAGATCTGAGGAGAGAGAGAGAGAGATAGCATAGCGAGCGCGAGAGAAGAGAGAGCTCTAGCTAGAGCGAGATCTAAGCGCTATCTCTAGATATATCAGCATATCTCATCTATCTCTATCTCTCTATTGTCTCTATATCTCTCTCTCTCTCTCTCTCTCTCTATCGCTATCCCTCTCTCTATCTCTCTCTCTCTCTCTCTCTCTCTCTCTCTCTCTCTCTCTCTCTCTCTCTCTCTCTCTCTTGATAATTGTTCCCCAATTAATTGAATAATTCAAGTATTGTGTACCCACAGAGCTGTGCAGAAAGGGTGCACAATGTGCCAATTAAAATCACATTGTGAAAGACTTGGTGCAGGAGCATGTGGGGCTTTGTTTGGAAAGAAGTATGGCATGGTGGGACCAGAACTCACAATGAGCAGCATCACATCTCGGAATACTATACTATTGTCACCACCTTTCACCACAGGTGAATTAGGTGGGTAAATGGCCAAGAATCTTCCCTTTCATATATTGAGCAGGTATCATGTTCCTGTGTACATCTGAGAAATTTAATGCATCTACTAGATCACGTCGTTTGTAGTTCTTCAACAATCTGCAATTGAGAGTGATCTCAGGGATAAGGGAGGTAAAGGACCACAACAGAATCAATTTCTATCAATTGATCAGGTATCCAGAGCTGTGCGAGTCTCTAAACAATATCAATTTCAGTCTACTAGCATCAGTCTACTCAATGCTATATAACTATGTCAATATGTTCTTTCTCTGTGAGTTACTCACAATTTCTTCTGATTCTGATGTGATCATTGACTGCTAGCTACTGCATAATACAATTCATAATATGAATCATATCCCTAGCTCTCAGCTCTCTTACAACAAGTTTTCACTTCCCCTCTCTCTCTCTCTCTCTCTCTCTCTCTCTCTCTCTCTCTCTCTCTCTGCTGATCTCTATTCTCATATACTTGATCTCTCTCTATAACTATTCTCTCTATCTCTCTCTCTTCTATATTATATATCATCTCTATCTATCTCTAAATCTATCTACTCTCATCACGTTAATCTATGATATAAATATGATCCTATTCTATGATTCTCCTATCTCTCTCTATCTCTCTTCCCTCTCTATATCTCTCTCTCTCTCTCTCTTCATCTCTCTACTTCACTCTCTATCACTCTGATATCTAAATATGATCTTAAAAATGTCACATATGATTCTCTCCTCTCTCTATCTCTCTCTTATCTCCTCTCTCTCTCTCGCTCTCTCTCTCTCTCTCTCTCTCTCTCTCTATCTCTCTCTCTGCGTTTCTATCAGTTTCCTCTCTATCTCTCTCTCTGTCTATCAGCTGAATGCTTGCAAGGGCGCATGACGAGGTCAATCCAATCTAAAAACCCTTCTCCTATTGTCTTCAACAGTGTTGCTAGTGCTGAATCTCTCTCTCTATCTCTCTCTCTCTCTCACTCTCTCTCACTCCCTGTTTTTGCACAATCACACTTAACTTAATCGCATCACGGCTTGAACACAGTTATTGCGCTTCAAAGCCCCACGTGCAACTGATCACGTGTATGCCAGTCGCCCATCATCTTACTATCCCCCTTATTTCCCAATTCTTGATTGGAGCAGTATCAGTAGCTCCAAACTCTCCCTATCGGTACTGTTATCTCTCTCTCTCTCTCTCTCTCTCTCTCTCTCTCTCTCTCTCTCTCTCTCTCTCTCTCCGCCTCCTTCTCTCTTCCTGTCCATCTCTCCCTGAATAGAATCGTTGCAAAACCCTTCAGCGTGGTACATTATTTGACATAATTTCCGATTGCTATATTTTCTACAGCCACTACCGAGTATTCATTCACGCGGTTGCACCATCGTCCCAAGTCGATGCGGTTTACCATTTGACCATTTCATGGTGATAACTTGATAACCTGAAGTTTTGTAGTACGATATCCTTCCCCGGAATGTTGACTGTCCGGACAGTTCTAGCATCTCATCCGGGCCCCCGTAATCCGCTGCCTAATATTCGGTTCCTGGAAAGGAGAACTGCAGAACTGCATGCTTATAGAGCCGTTCAGATTTTCATCTGCCATTCTGAAATTGAATAGTTTCCTTATAGGAAAAATAGTTCCGAATTTGTCGTCTAGATGCGTCTAATGTTCATCACCCTATATTCAGCTGATTCAGACTTGCAGTACAGCCCACGTCACAGCTACTATAAGGCTCACATGTGCAACGGTGATAAATTGAAAATGAGAAAAGGAGGTTTCATTTTGCTAGATGCAATGTCATTGTCTATCTACCCTATACTTCGTAGCTAGAAAGTGTGGAATATCCAATTTTTAGTGCAGCTTCTAAACGAATAGTTTCAACCCCTCCCAGCTCATGCATCACGACCATTGACCAATCTTCGAGCAGGGAAAATGAAACCGGTCATGCAGGTATGACACATGCCACTTCATTTCCCCGCACCACTCTATATAAAAGGCTATTTAATAGGTCCCTACTATAATAATAGTAGTAGTTCCCTATTTACTGAATAGTATTTAGTGTCTTTTAGTTCTTGTCACGTGGGTATTTAATGTCATTCGGAAAATACCATTTTGAGTGCATTACCCCATGTCGCCCCTCTCTCACTACCATTCCCCGGCATGTGTGTCTACAAAACCATTGTCAAATGCAATAATTTAGATCCCCCTGTCTGGTGTTCATTAAAAGCTTTTTAGTCCATTATAGTGCTCCCCCGAAGGTGGCATTAATTGATCAAACCTTTTTTTCTCCGTTACGGGTCGCGGAGAGAGAGAGGGTCGAACAAGGCAAGCCTGATCAGGCCTGACTAAGGGCTCCGTCGAATCTTTGCGATAGTTTAGATATACCATATTAAATTATTAAAATCCGAACTCATGCCTTACGAAAGCCTCATCAGTACTGATACTGTGATATTATAGATTTATTACCGGTTTCCGCGTTTATCTTTGAATTGTTCATACACGGAGCACGGAAACAGTGTCAAGCGACTCAAGTTTATCTTTGGGGGACTACAAGTCTGCGATGGCGGATCTTAGTGATTCGGGGAGGGTGTCTCAGATATGGGAGTATGCTGGACATGTAGTCGAGTACATATTGTCGCGTACTATAGGAGTTCGCACCGCCGTCTGTGGTGCCCCGAACTCAAGTTCTCAGTACCACAGACCCCACTCGACCAGTTCTCACTGCCGTATGTGGTGCCGTATGTGATGCCCCATTTACTCAATGAGGAGTTTTCCAGCTTTAGGAATTAAAGGTTCCATTGTCCAACGCTACGTGGCTGAAACATCTGGTGGTAGTGGCTCCGAACTTCTCACTAGCACAGATCACATACGTTCGATGCAAATTCCAGAGCTCACTGCCGTATGACTAACAAATATGCGGTGCCTGCACTGCCCCAGCTTTTACGCAATAAGGCGTTTTCCCTATAGTAGCTAAAGCTTCCATTGTCTTCTCGTGGCTGAAGCAGCTGGTGGTTTTAGCAAGTCTATAAATCATTTAACCTATCTCCTTCCAGAGCGTCTTCTACTGCTAGATATTCATCTCACTCTATAGGTGTGAAAGCTAGAAGCTAGTGTTCAGGAAAGAAAGAACTCGATTTTGAGAAAGGGATCTGTTGTTCTTTTGTTTTGTCTTTCATTAGCTGAAAAGTCACCCGCAGTATTATAGGCCCTTATTATAAACTAGAATAATGAGATATTGAGATAACCACAGAGTTTAAATTTGGACCACTCGATACGATATCTAATTGGGCAAAATGCCAATTCTAGTTCGTATCAACTCATCTCCAACCCACGTCACTGATCCCTTGATTTGATACAGAGCTAGAACTATTCTTATGAACCTTGATCGTACATGTATTCAGATACGGTAGCATGTCGAGAATTCCTATTAGCTAACGATATATCAAACATACCCCCATGATATCTATATACTTTAGCCTATACTGAACCACGTACCAGGATCCATTGCAACCTATTCTCGCTTCGCATGTATCGCGACGCCCGACGGCGATCTCACTCAGGTGTCAATGTCACCAAACTAGGATACCCATAGGCCAGTTGATATATTAGTTGAACAGTAAACGAGTGTCTTATAGATTAGCCTCAGAGTTTTTGTGTTTTATCTGTTGTAGTATACTACTCGCAGTGCTTTGAGGGTAGCGAGTTAAAACTCTGGCCTCATCACTAATGATCTTTAGGAATTAGGGATTTAGGAGACTAACAACTAAAAAGGTATCGAATTGATCTTCAATAATTTCGTGAGGTGCAACACGTACAACTGATACGATTAATCAGCTAAGAAACCTGTTGTTGCACGGGACTTCGTGAGGATTCAATCAGAGATCATTAGTAGAGGGGATTGAAGCAGACTACTTAAGAAGTAAAACAACTGTTGTACCAGCTGGGCGGCTTCATAGCATTGCCATGCTATTGCTACGCAGTCTGTCCATTCGGCGAGTTAAGCGCTTCGGGCTCGCGTAAGGCGTAAGCTCACATGTCAACTTCAGCAGTTCCCCAATCTACTGGTGATATCTTGTATCCCTAAATTCCATGTTTAGTTCCTAATATACGGTTAAACATTCATCAGTGCATCATGGAACATTGAACAAGATCGTAATATCTTCTCATCATCATGGTCTTTCAATAATCTCTCCACACTGTCCACACCCCTAAATGATGCGTAACACAACGCGTGGTTTTCAACTTGGTACTCAGTACTATCTGAAGATTCTGCACACGTGCTACTGCCCCCTCCCTCCTTGGCCCCCATGTGTGCTCCGGCCGCTTCCCTCCTTACCCCCTCCCTCCTTGCCCCCCTCCCTCCTTGCCCCCCCCTAGTCAGAATTAAATACGTATTTTTTGCGCAAATACGTATTTAAATAGCGCGTAAATACGCTATAAATACGTATTTAATACGTATTTTTTGCTAATAAATAAGAACGCGCTTGTTAAGCCGCGCATTTTGGCCCCCCCCCCCGTGTGTTTTCATCAACCTCCCTAGTCCACACAGGATCAAGTGGGGGGTTAATAACGTGCCCCTAAAACACATACTTATGCATATAGTACCCTTACTTAACGACCTCATCAGTAGTTTGTTTAACTACTCCCCCCTCCCTGAAATTATTGTGTATAGTCGGACCCCGATTTACCGGGATACTCAGGGAAATACCGTTGATTTTGTCTATCGGAGGAAGTTTATCCTCCCGGTAAATCGGGGTTCCGGTAAATCGGGGCCCGGTAAATCGGGGTCTGACTAAATATAATAGTGGTCACCTAGTAGTACATACTGGATATAATTGTTATTGCCTTTTTCTGTGTGGCGTGAGTTGGAAATCACCCACTGCGCGAACACGTGGATTACATAATTTAATTAGGGCCGCGTCCTCAAATAGTAAGGGTCACCACACACCAAAGTTAAAATTAAAATTAAAATTTTGATTTTAAACCTGCACACACCAGCGGCCGTTAAAATTTCTCTCCCCATTCTAAAAGTAACAATCTCACGCACGATTTTGACGGTCGCGTTGGATGACAAAATATTAACACGCCGTTAAAATCGCGCGCGAGATTGTTACTTTTAGAATGTATTTTAAACTGCAATAGTTATGGTAATTTTAAACTGTACGATAGTTGGTAAAATAATCTTATAGGTATTCTTAGTATTTCTTACCTTATCCTTAGTATATCTATAAGTATTTTATTCCACATATATCAATTGTTCTCGATAGAGTATGAACCGGCAAACACAAATCGCATGAGCCTACATAAGCCTCACGTGCAGGTTTTCAACCACTGACTGGTGATGATATAGTAGCAGGAGGGGAGGGGATATGATAATACTTAGTACTTGAGATACTTGATAGACTGACGAGATTGTGATCTGTGAAAGAATTGTTGAGTAACCTTACTCAACTGCAATAAAAGAGGGGGTATGAAAATTATTCCAGAAGACTATCCGGGCCTAATTATATTTGATACATCCGGGTTATACGAGCTATCTGGGTATTATACCCTAGTATAACTCTATATAGGTGGCAGTAGAATGATATATAGTTTGTTAATTGTTACAGAGCAACTTATATATGTGATATCAGTACAAGTTATTTGTAAGTTGGTCCCTAATTATGATTTTTACCAAACTTTATTGATCTCAATACCCTTCCCACGGCCCCCTACCTATACCACGGGGGCCTGTGATATGAGGGTATATTCGAATAGTTGACCCCGTATAAAATCAGAGCTGGGACATATCCGATCCTGACCAGTTAGAGGGGGGCTTCCATAGGTACATTGCAACCAAATGGGTGCATGGAGCGCAAAGCCAATAACTCCCCCTGGTGTATTATAATTGCAGCCCCCCCCCCCAAGATATCGAATTATGGTACAGAGAATTTGCAAAACTTTAGAGAGAGGCTATATCTCCTCTTGTGGTTTTTAATGGGTAGGACATACAAAGTAGAGTAGTTGTTCTTGCTGCACTGTTTAATATGTGTCTGGGATGTTTGCGGTGGGTCTCATAAATTACAAGTAGATTAGTTTTACCTTTCCCTTGATATATTTATTCTGCTAAAGTGCATTTCATAAAATTCTTCAAATTCTTGTCGCCCCCATAAACTCCATAACTTGCTGGTAGAGTGGTTGGTTGACTAGACAATGCAACATATTTGATCAATTTTGAACCCGGTAACTTTATTACAACGTCGAGTTCTTGGGAGAGGCGGGGATTTGGATAAATAGTTACGAAATGTTTGCCCTATTTAAAACCTTTTCTTGCGATCTGCAGTGGATCATATGTCTTTTGACAGTTGATTTTCTAATTTTGATCTAAACAATCTGGTCCCGAGCTATATTGCACACCTGCTGAATAGGATGTGAGAAATACGTCATTCTTATCCCCTTGATCCTTGGTCTTCTAGCTGTGCTGGTGTGATAGCATTACTTAATAATTCCTTTTGAAAGAGTTGACATAATCCATTAAGTTGACATAACATATGCCTTATCCATTTTTAAAAGTAGCACAGCTAGGAGAAGCATCGCTACTTTGATAATACTAAATAGTCCCTTTTTAGAAAGTAATAGTGTTTCACAATGGTTGAAGAAGCTGTACCGTGCACCACAGAAACAAGAAACATGGATCCACGGAAAGCGAGGTATAAATCCAGATCTTTCCAGATCTTTCTAGATCTTTATTTAGTACATGCTCGAAGCTATACCACTCAGCTGCCAAAGCCTTTATATCTTTCATGCCAATGATGAAAAATTTCATAATCAAAATAAAGCAAAGCACTAAACTTGATACTCAAGGTCCCTATTCAGAGTAACAGTAGCGGTGTTGTGTCTCGCCTTGTTCTCTACGAACCTAGTTTCCAGCATGTGTGCCCCATTTTATCCATCCAGTGCGGAAAAACATGGTGAGTTTCATTTTGGGTAAGTTGTGGGTGGTGATCTGCAAAGGAAAAAGATCTTTTTTGATAAAAAATCTCAGTAAAACTAAACCTAATTCTAGCCCCATATCTTTTGATTATACCTTTAGTATCTGTCTGATTATTCCCAGCTATTACCTTGTTGAGTTAAAGGGGTTACTAAACAACTATTACCAGTTCAATATCCCTCTGCAGGAATTGAAGCCTACATGACTGGGGGTATTCTGGGTGTCTACTATGCTGCAACAGTGCTCGCTTCACCCCTAATGGCGGTGCTCATGACACGCATCGGGCAACCGGCATTACTACAGGTACTTTCATACAAGTTTATACACTTTTACACACTTATAGTTTTGGATTTTTGCTGTCTCTCCAAGTCGTCTGATAGTTAAAACGAGGGAGGGTAGGGAACAAACCTGCGTTTTTTCCTCATTGTGTGAACTTCATGTGGCATGTGTGCTTCATTTCATTGCAACCACAACGTCTCTCTTCATTAATACTTTCATCTAATAAGATATGTCGGCTCCCTGCATGGTGGTGGGGGCACTTTTCCCAAGCTGCACGGATAAACTATTTTGTTCGACCTTCTCTCTATCTCTATCTTCTTCTAGAAACTTTATCGGTCTCTTTTTCTCCTTCTTCTCACTCCTTCTAGGGTGAAGCTTCTATCATAGCCTAGTTATTTTCTTCGGTCTATAAAAAGCTCCGGGTTACAAATACCCAATCATATCTGCATATAAGCATCTACTATTCTCGTTAACTTTTCTTCCACCTACTATCATAGTATCTCTCTCTCTTTTTCTCTTTCTCTCTCTCTCTCTCTCTCTCTCTCTCTCTCTCTCTCTCTCTTTTCAGATTGGATTGGTTCTTGTTGGAGGGTGTTCCCTTATCTTCGGGGGGATCGATCAAGTGGACAATGTTTATATCTATGGAGTGGTAAGAATAATATAACTAGAAAAAGTGGCAAGTCTTGAATAATGTCGTGAATGAGAAAGTGACAAGTCTTGAATAATGTCATAAATAATGTCAAGAAGACAATATGTGATGTCATATCACTTGTACTAATCAGTTCGTACTATTTTCAGGGAAGTTTTGTGTTACGGGCGCTTCAGGGAATCGGTTGTGCAGCAAGTGATACGGCTGTTTTTGCAATCGTCTCAGCTCGCTTTACACGAGACCTTGCCAGGGTAAATAGGATAGAACATACTGAAACCGGGTTATTTAAATTGCCAGGGTGAACATGAGTTTAATTCAGAGTTGCAGAATATACTCAACCGAAACAGGAAACAGGAAAATTAGTTTCTCTTTCATACCATTTCACTCCTATTTTCCTTCCATTTTTTTCATTCCATTATTTCCAGGTAAACAGTTATCTAAACAGCTGTGTTGGCATCTCCTTTATGATTGGCCCACCACTGGGAGGTTTGGTATACGAATGGAGCAACTTCACCATCCCCTTTGTTATCTCTGCCATCCTCTGTTTCACATCTAGCTTCTCGGTAGGGGAACTTGTTACAGTTATCTCTGCTTCTCGGTAGAGGAATATCAATATTTGGTCAAAATTCTCGTAACCTTTTTGAATAAGGAAAAACGGGTTTGTCAAAATTTTAGTGGGAAGTTTATCCATGTCGAGGCTTATCTAATGTGGAAGAGTGTGGAAGATTTTCATTTTATCATCTCAGGTATCGATGGTTCTGAGAAGGTCAGAGTCCTGGTCGAAGAGTAGTTCAGAGCCAGTATCTCCCTCAGAAGTGTTCACTAAATCCTGGTACCTCCTCACCAACCCTCGATTCCTTGTAAGTTTACATGATCAAATATATGCTGTCAGCTGTAAAATTTATTTTAATGAAGGTTTTCCAGTCAATCAAATAATAATACAATTTCAGTTGATTGTGGTTACCACAACATTTGGATGTGCCTGTACCTCATTTCTGGATCCCACTCTCTCACCTTATCTTAATATCCAAGGTAACAACTTGTTTATTTTTTTTATCAATCTCCCCTCTGAGTTCAATCTGAGAGAACCCTAAACGTGAGATCGGCCAAAAATTGTTTTCCAATATTATTACTTTCAGGGTTCAATAACACGGCAGAGATTGGGGTATTTTATCTCATCAGAGACATTGCATTTACACTGGGGACCCCACCAGTTGGCACCCTGAGTAAGTTTACATAGATTATCCTTGAATCAAAATCATCGAATCATTTTCATAACATCCTTGAAACTCAAGCCTTGAATTTTGTCCCAATATAATCCTCCTCTCCTCCCAGTTGATACATGGGGATGGAATCCAAGTGTTGTACTAGCAATGGGAAGCATTACAGCAGGTCTGGGTTACGTCTTTGTGGGTATGCAGAACAGTGGACCCATCCCATTGCAGTAAGTACAAGATTTTGAGTTTTACAGATACCTACTAAGCAGGACCCGACCGAATCAGGAAATACTGGTCCCTGATTGGCTGATAACCAGTCACGTGACCTAAATAACGAGTTCTGATTGGTTGTTTACTTGTTTCGGTTGGTTCCTGGTACTAAGTATCTGTAAAACTCAAAATCTTTTGAGAGGATATAAATATCTCAATTTCTTGAATCATTTTCTTACTCGTTTTATCGTTTCAGTTATATCGGGCTGAGAGTGTGTATATCACTAGTTCTGATAGGAGTGGGTCAGGCTCCCGTTTTCAGGTTCGTAATGATCTCCCTTATATTGTGTATCCCATATCCCATACAGATGAATCATATATTTCATCATCACAATTATAAGAACCGAATATATGAGGTTTTATAATCATATGATTAGAAAACCTCACCAGCTCCAGCGATATCAGTAGATATTGTCCTTTCGCAAAGATTAGTGCTCCTTCATAACAATTTCAAGTGCTCCTTCATAATAATCACCGTTATCATCTACAGTGCGACGTTACCGGCAATGGTCGATGAAGCGATTGCATTGGGTTACAATCGAGACGATCAATTCTGTGGAATTCTTGCTGCTCTTCAGAACTTTGCTTTTTATGGGGGATTGTGGTAAGAAAGATTCTACAATTATCATATCGATTTATAAATTGTAATTATCTCGATAAAGATATACGCGATAGGGTGTTGGATTTTAAAATCAATTTTTTGTACCTCATCTTACTAGATGGAATTTTTAACGCTGATTCCGAATCTGTCAAAATTTTTGATCTACGAGTATGTCTTCAGGTGTAACCGTGCTCCTAAATGAACTTGACTGTGCGCTGCGTTCCACTGCTGACACTATGATAGACTATCACGTGATCATGTCACGTGCTCTCTCTCCCCCAACCCAATTAGTTGCGCTCGCGATCTTACACACGAGCCCGTCACCCAGTGAGAAATGGAATGGTTAAACCCTGAGAGAGGGAGAGAGATTGGAAATATTATATTGGAATTCTGAAAAGATATACAGACACTGGTTCCATTGATCCAAATGCAAGAGCAGGCTACTAATTTAGCGGTGTTTCCTGAAACAAGACCTGGACTTAAAGTGTGGTCCGAGCAACAGGAAGAGATCTGAAAGAGGAAGTACCTAGTTAGTAAATCTCAATCAGTAGATCGAGTAGGATATTCCCAATCCGATCCCGACCACTTTGAGCCGGGATTGTCTTAACACACATGACAAATCACGTGTTTTGAGAAAGAGACTACCTTTTCCCAACTCGTATCTGTTTGTTTGTTTGTTTGTTTGTTTGTCACTAAACCATGGGATACGCTCAGCAAACCTCCATACCAACCCGGGTATGTGATAACTATGGCGCTGAGTCCCTTTCTCTCCCCTGGGAGAGAAAGAGACTCATGGTTTCTGGAACATTTGAGAGGATCTTGGTCCGTTAGGTAACGTTTTGCCTTTGAGAGGGTCTTGGTCGGGTAGGTAACATTTTGCCTTTGAGAGGGTCTTGGTCTTGAAAATAGGTAACGTGAAATAGATTAGTTGTTGTGATGGAAATGAGAACTAGAAACAGATTTGAGTTGAATTTTATTGAGGAAAATAGCCCTTTTTGGTGTCTGAGACAAGCAAAAGTGAAACGAAATGCAACGTAACGAACGAGTAATGAATAGAATTCTGCTCTGTGACTTGTATTGTTAGTGCTCCTTTATCAAACACGCAATGGCAAAGTACAAAGTTTGCCAAATTTAACTAAACGCGAAATTCCACAGTTTTGGTCGATTTTGGCCAAAATTGCTGCCCTAAACTAACTATTGGACTGTGCGTTGCCGGGGAGACTGCTCGCTGATGACTGAGAGATCATGTGTTGTCGAATATTGGTATTTGAGGCGGATTTAAGTTGCATTTTAGTGAGGGGAAGAGCTAATATTGGACAAAAATGTAGCTGTAATTTAGTAATGAGACCAGGCCAGGCCCGAGAGACAGTTCAGTGGTAACTGGGAGGTCATGTGTGATGGAAATGAGAACTAGAAACAGATTTGAGTTGAATTTTATTGAGGAAAATAGTTCAACCACCGAATTCAGAGCCTGAACTACCCAGTTCACCAGTCACACCTACGAGCACCCGACTCAGACTTGTTCGATCAGACCAATGTTCAAGTAATTTTATTCTACACATGACCATTGTATTTTATATCTGAGATATATATCCACAAATGTTCAGCCGGAAACATACTATTTAGCTTCTATGAAGTTTCATGATGCGTCTGTTTTGTGTTCTAAAATTCTTGGCATTTCATATTCTCATATTCCCTTCAAATTAATACGTTCCTTAATCTCGGAATTTCGGATAGAAAGTGAAAAACATCTCTCACCTATAGTCTGCTGGAGAGAGATGTTTCCACAGGTCTCAAGTGACGTGCTCGTGAGTCGTGTGTAAGATCGCGAGCGCAACTAATTGGGTTGGGGGGGAGAGCACGTGACATGATCACGTGATAGTCTATCATAGTGTCAGCAGTGGAACGCAGCGCACAGTCAAGTTCATTTAGGAGCACGGTTACACCTGAAGACATACTCGTAGATCAAAAATTTTGACAGATTCGGAATCAGCGTTAAAAATTCCATCTAGTAAGATGAGGTACAAAAAATTGATTTTAAAATCCAACACCCTAATACGCGATGGGATATTCTGTAGAATCGGACCAATGGTCTGAAAGATAATACATATATAGCTACGAATGAATTGATTCATACAATCTTCTATTCGAGATAACCTTGTGATCAGATCTAATGATGATTCTAATCAGTGCGATTAGTTCATGAACAGAAAGGGGCCTTTTAGAACCTATGAGAAATCTAACAGCTATGACTTTTAGATATACAGTTTCAATACAGTTCACCCCACCCTCTCCCTATCCCCAATGGGGGAAAACATTCAGGTTTCAATGGCGGATATTCCCTTAAATCTCAGGGAATAGTCGTCACTGAAACTCGAGATCTTAGGTATCAGTGAAAAATAGCCGTAGCATGAACCTGAGGTTCAGGCACGACTGTTTTCCCCCAATACATGTCTAACCCCCTATACCCCCATCAGGGCAGGAAGTGTAGTTGGAGGTGCGGCCACCTACTACACAGGATTCTTCATATCCACCATGTTCTTTGGGTGTATCGTGATAACGGTGGCAGTCCTGTTAATAATGGTGCATTCTTCAAAAAGGAAAAAAGTACACTATCAATCCATTGAGAACTTGGATGTGGAATAGCAGAGTTTTTAACATATATAATTATTATTATTATCAATCATTAATGCCTGGTTTGTGTCACGTGTGTACAGAATAATTTAATTGTTTAGTTTTGATGGAAAAAATCTGTGATGTTAACTTTCCATATAAATTGTTGTCGTCAAAGTATATTGAAAAGAAATTGTAATAATAAATAAAGAATAAATGACGAATAATGATGAAAAATACATCATTCATCATTCAAGTTTTAATTCCCAACCATTCAAACCACAGTCCAACTTCCAGAGTTAGTTTCTGTCTAGTTGGCAGTCGCCCAGACGGCAGTCAGATGATTGATTAGTGTGACAGGAGCTGTCACCCATAATATGTAGCAATCATTATACTGCTGATCATCAAGATTACATATTATTATGGCTGAATGGGATAGATAACTACAAGCTCTCTCACACACAGCATAATATGCATTTCCCTCAATCTTTTGTCTTGTTTGTACCCGACACTACTTCGATTTTGAACCTCTGAGAGAATGGTATTCTTGACTAGACAATCAATCTCTTAACCCCCATCCCTCCAAAGTCATTTTCTTGATTGCAACATCATATTCTTGTTGTCTCATACGTTTATGCTCATATTGTTATATGTGCGTTGTAAGTGTACAAGCATAAGACAAATTTGTCTCTTCTTTGGAAGTGTTTTAGTTGTACCTACTTGTTTTAAAATTCGATTGCCGTAAACACAATGATATTTTGGGAAACTATTCGTTCGATTCGAATTTTCTAGAATCAGTATAAAATCTCTGTATCTCTCTATGGGGGACCACATACAGCACTGTACTGAAATTCGCACCGCCGTATGTGGTGCCTCTAACTTCAGTTCTTACTAGCACATACAACACTTTCGGTGCAAACTCCAGTACGCACTGCCGTATGTGGTGCCTCTTACTGATAAATATCGGTGGGACTATCAGTACACAATCTCACGTGAGCTTAGCTCAGAAAAGATCAGTACGGTGCTGTATGTGCTCTTCGTACTGAACTGAAAGGTCACGTGGGGGTCACGTGCGCGCACTAGCCAATGACAGACCTGCATCTCACAATACACACACACACCCACACCACATCAACCAATAAGAGGCGCACGCACTCTCACTACGACAGAAAGGGCCACACCTAGAACAAGGGCGAGATTATCCGACATATCGAGAAAATATGTGCTGCAATCGGGAAAGATAAGAGAGAGATAAGTGGAGATAAACATAACAAGAGAGAGAAAAGGAGGTAGAGAGAGTTCGGTATTAGTGAGAGGAAGATATTTCACAAAAAATTACGTGTTTTTAGCTTGTTTTGAAGGTTTTTTATTGATTGTTCAGTAAGAGGCACCACATACACTCACTGTACTGAAGTTTCCACCGACAGTATGTGGTGCGACGTTCTGGAGTTCGCACCGGTGCTGTATGTGGTCCCCCTATAAAAGTTCAGTATATGCTAATTGTTCCACATCAATTATCATCACTCTCAGTCCGATATAAACTGACAGCGATCAGTCATGATGCGGTGTCATTGCCATAATTGCTCCATAAAACGCATGTGTTGTGACGTGGAATAGATATGTGTTATGTGACGTGTGTCATATAATATTCGGCGATTCGTGACTTATATACCCTGTTATTATAGTGTTCATGGTAGTGAAGTTGTTGCTTGACCTAGTACCAGCAAAGTATCAATATGGCATTGAAGTGTGAAGTGCATATATGCTAATTGTCATGAACCCGATATAGCTGGATATATATGCTAATATTGCAGGGGCTCGAGGTATCTAAATAGAAGTATAGTGCTCAAGAAGTTATTCAAATCGCCCGTTGTTTTGGACACGAGTTCACAATTGAACCTCAGTTTCAAGTCCAGCTGTTTTCCAGCTGTTTGCTCAATGTTTTTAGATTCTTATACTCACACTATCTCTCCCCAAACAGGGCTCTCAACAATGAACACCACAATGGACCTACAGGCAACCCTGGCTCCATTCCAACACATCCCTGCATCCCTTCCAGAACGAGCTATCCTGGCATCTTGGATTGCCATTATGTGCTGTATCTCCCTGACTGGGAATATATTCCTTCTCTCAACCCAGTCTGTCAAGCTGGACTTTGTATCCGTAACTCTGATCAGAAATATTGCCATTTTAGATTTGCTGTTACTAGTGCCGATAATTTCAAATTGGACGTCAATTGTCGCCAATTCTTGGATCTTTGGTGATGATTGGTGCAATTTTGTGAGTTTGTTGACACTGTACCTTGGCTCAAACGAGATTTTATCGATTTGTGCGCTGAATATCTCCAAAATAACCGCACTTTTAGCTCCCTTCAAAGCGAGAACCAGAACCAGAAGAACAGGTATTCGAATTGTACTGATAATATGGATCCTGCCACTAGTTCACGCAATCATTGATCTAGCTCTACATAGAAAATCAGAGTTTAGAATCAGCTACTATCGCTGCGAGAGATACTACACGGATGCTACAAAAGACACTCTACTTCCCATGATCGCTACTTCCTTTTTCGGTGTCATTCCTTTGATGGTAGGGACCGGTGCGGTGGTGTTCCTCCTGGTATATCTGTGCAGGAAGAACACCCTTCTGGTCCGGAGGCACGGTGTAGCAGCCCTTATCTTCATCTCACTCTCCTACATCTTGTCCTATCTACCATTTACTAGCTACTACGTCATTAAATCAAAGATCTATACCAAGAAATGGGCGGCGTTGTACTATTACCGGTTTTGTGCAGCACTACTTTACCTTGGATTCACCTTTAACCCTGTTATATATTTCATATCCTTGAGGAGTTTTAGAAGAAGTGTTATCAAGTGGGTGAGAGACAGTTGTAGAACTTGTAAAACTCTTACTAACAGGATTCGAGGGGTTGAACAGGAAATTGTTGTGATTAATAAACTTGTAACAACGAGTATTTTCTAAGATTATGTGTAAATTTCAAGAACTCTATTTATTGAATTACTAAATTATGTGTATCTTAGAAAATGGAATAGGAAATTAGCCATGGGTGGGATGGTTGGGGAGGTCAGTGGGGGGGGGGGGGGGTGCGGGGTGTAATACACTCCGCAGTTAAAATGACATCTGCGTCATCCACCCGGTGTATGTCATTTTAACTTCACCAGTCTGGAGAATACGGAGCTGAGATCTACTTGCCGGGTGGAATCCTCTGGAAACTTCTTGGAAAAGTTTACTCCGCCCACCAAGCTCCTATGCACCATTCATGAGAGCTGCTGCTCATCTTGTCTCCCCTGCAATTTATATTCAAATGCTGCATGACCTGTATTTGGCGATGAGTCAACATTCCCTCATGCAGCTCATTGCAGAAGGGTTGCTTGTGCAGATATGTGTAATTATGACAGAGTTACATGCATAATGAGATGATAATGATGATGACTCATCATGGCCTGGCTTTGTGATGGAAAACAACGTCTGAAATCAAATTCAAATTGGGGCCTATTGTTTCGAGACTTGCAGCAAGCTCGGGGGGGGGGGGGGGGGGGGGCTGCTGCTGCAGTCTTGCAACACAAGTATTTGAAGAAGCATTTGCATACCCTAGTAAACACGCACACGCTGTTTGTTGCACAAACGACGCCGTTCTACTCCGTTAACGGCGAGGAACGGCGTCGTTTATGCAAGAAACAGCCGCGCACGTAAAGAACGGCGCCGTTAACGGCGTTGTTTCTGCAACTTATTTTTGGCGAGCAATTGGAATTGCAGAAACAACGCCGTTAACGGCGCCGTTTTTACGCGGAGAAAGAGAATGAGAGAGAGAGAAAGAGAGAAAGAGAGAGAGAGAGAGAGAGAGAGAGAGAGAGAGAGAGAGAGAGAGAGAGAGAGAGAGAGAGAGAGAGAGAGAAAGAGAGAGAGATGGTTATAATCAGTGACTCGATTGTGAAAAGATAGCTGTCATGGGTGGGGTGGGGTAGCTGAATAGCGTGTAAAGCCGTACAATAGCTTTTCACTCCTGATTATGTTTCCTCTATCTCGTCTCTCTCTTTCTCTCTCTCTCTCTCTCTCTTTTCTCTCTCTCTCTCATTCTCTTTCTCCCAAACCCCGTTAACGCGTTTTTCTGCAATTCCATCTCCCGTTTGCGAACCTTAACGCATTTGATTTATCAAACATTTTGCGTGATTCTGTAGAGTTTTTGCTGATCTTCCACCTGATTTCTGGGAGTTCTTGCCTTCGTTCTGATCTCTGTAGGAGCATTCTGTTCCGTTGGTCGCTGGCGACCATTTGCCGCTGACATCGAGTCATCTTTTCTTTCCAGTGAGAGAAGTCTTTTCTTCCATTAGCTTGATTATGATATCTTTGAGGATTCAGGCTGAGCGGGGTTGTTTGGCTTACAATCTCCTGTCTGTTCCATTGGTGTGTTCTTTGAGGATTCTCCAACCTTCTGTTGATCGGTCCGGAGGCGGGCCTAATCTGCTGTTTTCCTGGAAGATTTCCCTTTAAGCTTGCTGCAGTATGGGTTTTTTGGCGGCCTAGCTGTGTGTGGGGTAGATAAATCTTTCGCCCAGTGTTTGACCCTAGAGTTCTTTTGAAGGCCACCGTGTTTTTGACACTTGACTCATTTCAAGTCGTTCTAAAGTTCAGTTTACGGGGGTTGTATGTCAACTTCCAGCATGGCTCGGCAAACTTAGCCGAGGGCCTAACTATTTTCTTTCTTCTTCAAATATAGAGTCTAGGTCTTTGAGAATGGGCATCCTTGCACGAGTATGTCAGTGAAGGTGTGGTCCGGGCTGCTTCGCAGAGCTCTTAAAGAAAGGGTTTTCTTGCTGGCCAAGTTATTATATTTGTCGCCAGTTCCCTTTTTGATGAAGTTTTTTGCTGTCGGGTTCAAAGATCCTGCATTTTGGGTTAGGCGAGTCCGGTGTTGCCCACTTTCTCTGAGCTTGTTTCATGACTGATCTCTTTTGTGTTTGTGGACTCGGTTGCGGCCATCTGGATCTTTTTTCTTCTTGGTGTTAGGTTACCCGGGTCTCTGGTTTGGGCCGTTCGTTTCGTCAGGATCTTGGGCAGTTGTTTTCTCTTGCCGAGTCTTTGTGGGCCGATGATTCCGGTCCACAGCAGGTGGAATGGGATTTTGTATTGGAGTTCCTGAAGTGGGGGACCTATCCAGTAGTGGAAGTCAAGGGATTCTCAAAGAGGAGGAGCTAGTGATAACCTTGACAGACCTCCTGTGTTTTCGGTTGATGAATAGAGCACTGATTTTTGTCGAGAGGAGGCGTCCACTATATTGTATTTTGATTTGTATGAAACAGTCCTGCGATCTTCCGATGGACGATTGTCACGAACAAAATCATTGCAGTGACATTGACTTCATTTTTCCCTGCTTTAGGTGGAGATGATTGTCAGATTTGTTCCAAATCATCGCCGGGGATGTCTGGGTAGATTGATTGACGTGTGTTGAGAGTGCGGATATAAGTCCTTGTTATATTTTTCGACAATCATTACTGCTGTTCGTATGTTTAGTTTGCCTTCGAGTTGAGGGTGTTGTTCCCATGAAATCTCCATCAGGTCGTGACTTATTTGGCGTCCATGCTCAATAGGTCAATGGTATCCAGGAAGTCTGTTTTCTGTAGATTTAACAGTATCTGTTGTGTTGGTCTTTGGGTCGTATACAGGGCCTCTCTGGAGGGTCGAGCTGTGAATATGCAGGTTTCATGTTCCGGGACGGTGTTCCTGCCCGATATGTCTAATATGGATCCGTCTATGAATGTTCGCTGGCATTTTCTTTTCGGCTCAGGTATCTGTTTGCTGGACGAAGGAGTTGTTGCTTGGGGAGTGGTGTTGCTGAGATGAGGAGTTTGTTGCTGCTTGGGGAGTAAACGAATCGCGTCAGGTTTAGCTTTGGTGGTGTAGTCTGTCCTCAGTGACTGGTTCGGTGCTATAAAAGTGCTACTGTGGCTTTACCTTCCACTTAACCAGGATACTTAAAGCTAGGCCTGTGAGAGCCAGGTGTGGAACCTGACCTGAACCCAGGAAAGGAGCACCGAGAGAGCATAAGGTGTGGAGAGGGAGGGGGTGACCCGGAAAGGAGCCCGAGAAGCAGTTGTGGAGAGGGAGGGTGACCCAGGAAGGAACACCGGAGAACGTAGGGGTGACCCAGGGGGAGCACCGGAGAGAGCAAATGTGTGGAGGGAGGGGGTGACCCAGGAAGGAGCCACCGGAGACGAGCTGGTGTGGTGGAGGATGGATGTTTTTACCCAGGATAGGCACCCGGATAGATCTTTGTTTTGGTTATGCGTTTTTTTCCCCACTTAACGTATCGAACCTTATATAGCTGTTTTTTTTTTCTTTATTGTTTCCCCCGTTTGCCATTCTCCCCTTATCTTTTTTTTTTTAGCCGCCTTTGATATTATCACCTTATCTATTCATTGTGTTTTATTTAGTATATTTTTTTTTTAGTCTTCTCAATTCTTTTCACTCCCCTCTCAATGCATGTACGCTGAGTTTATTTGTTCTTATCTTTGGTTTCCTCTTCGCGCTTTTTGCCGGTGCTTCTGTGTGCTCCTGTTTTATTTCTCCGTTTTTTTTTTTCCGCCTTGTCGTTTTTCCACCGGAGAAGAGCCGTTTTGGCGAGGGAGGGGTGACCCAGAACAAATGACAGCACCGAGAGAGCATGTGTGGATAGGGAGGTGGTGGACCAGTAAAGTGATCAGACCGGATAAGAGCAGGTGTGGAGAGGGAGGGGTGACCCCAGGAGCGGAACACCGGAGACGTAGGGGTGACCCAGGATAGGAGCAACCGAGGAGGCATTTGTTTGTGAGTTATGTAGTGTTGACCCAGTGAACTTATCACCTTTATAGAGCTTTTTTTTTTCTTTCGTGGTGACCCAGGAGAGGAACACCGGAGAGAGCTTGGTGTGGCAGGGGATTGGGTGACCCAGAGAGGGAACACCGAAGAGAGCGTGTGGGAGGGAGGGTGACCCGGAAAGGCGCAACCGGAGAGAGCAGGTGTGAGAGGAGGGTACCCAGGAAAGGAGGCACGGAGAGGCAGTGTGGGAGACGGGAGTTTTGCCCCCTGAGGGGAGCAAACGGAGAGAGCAGGTGTGGAGAGGGAGGGGGTGACCCAGGGATAGAACACCTGAGACCGTAGGGGTGACCCCGTAAATTAACCACGAGATCGCTTGTTGTGGAGAGGGAGGGGTGACCCATGAAAGGAACACCGAGAGCAGGTGTGGAGAGGGAGGGGTGACCCATAAAGGAGCACCGGAGAGAGCAGGTGTGTTTATGGGGGTGACCCAGGAAAGGAACACCGGAGAGAGCTGGTGTTGGAGAGGGAGGGGGTGGACCCAGGACAGGAACACGGAGAGAGCTGGTGTGGCGAGGGAGGGGGTGACACCCAGGAGGAGGCACCCGGGAGAGCAGGTTGGGTTAGGAGGGGTGACCAGGAGAAAGGAACACCGGGAGAGCTGTTGTTGGTGGAGGGAGGGGTGACCCAGGAGATAGGAACGACACCCGTAGCTATCTGTTGTTTATATTGTATTGTACCCATGGATCTTCTCACCTAAGTCTCATCATTTTTGTTTTCTTATTTATTTTTCCCCATTGCTATCATACACCGTTTTCTATTCCTTTTTTTTTAGGGAGTGTGACCCAGGAGATGAACACCGGAGAAAAAAGAGTGTGTTTGGAGAGGGAAAGTGGATGTCCCCATTCGAGTGAGCATTCCTGTAGATATGCAGTTTGTTTACTGTTATTTTTTCCGCCCTTCTTACTTGATCGCAGCCTTCGTCTATCCTATATTTTTGTTGTCTCTTTATTTTTTCCCAGCATTATCTGTCTTCACCTTCTTGTCTTTCCTGTGTGGAGAGGTGAGGGGGTTACCCATGAGAAGTATCACCGAAATTGAAAAGACAGGTAATGGGCTTAGACTGTGCTGCATGAGAGATAGTGTTTACGGGTGCTAACGTTTGAGATGCAAAACAACCGAGGCAACATAGTGTCTGATTGGGAGATGGCAGTGAACATGTGGGTGGTGAGATGATAAGGGATAGATAGGCTGTGCGTGTACTAGTACTAGTAGGTATGGTGGGTGTTGGGGTGCCTTCGCGTGTTCGGTAGCACGACATCGTGGATTCTAGATTATGATGCCACTAATAAAAGTTCAATAATGTGTTCACTGTCACATTCCAAAACAACGCAAGGTGATACGATGTCTCCGTAATCGTATATTTCGCATGGTATATATATCCAAAAAATCGCACAACTCACATCGCACTCCTTGGCGCAGTTCGTGTGATCCCCCACAGACCTAGGAGACTCCTCTCCAGCCTAGGCTTTTCATTCTATATCTCTTCCTTCCATCTTCTTTTTTTTTTTCGAGGAGTGTAGCTCTATTTGGGTTTTTGCAGTAAATACATCTAACGCAGATCTTCCAACCCATATGTGCGCAACCGGTTAGAGCCGACACAACACACACATTAGCGCGAGTCCTGCTGATCTAACCCTTCGCATTGCACTTGTTTTTCCATCATTGAAAAAGTAGGGGCAATTAGTCGAGAAAGAGGGGGGGTACTCGGCTATTTGTTTTTGATTCAGGTTTAAATTTGGGTTCAGTGCCAATTTTGCCAATTCCCAATCTCTTAAATTCCGTTACCCCCATCGCCCACGCCATCATTTGCTGGGGGGCGAAATCACTAACACCTCCCTCGCCTTCTCTGTTGTCGTATGTTTGATAGAGTCCCCAAAAAGGTTCCCGGTTCTTACTTGTCCAACAAGTTCCTTACTGGTATTGGTCTGGGGTTGGTTTCATCCATACTCCGACCGTCCTCGTACTCAGTTTTATGACCTCCTTTAAATTTTTATTTTATTTTATTTATCTTTATTTTTTTTCCATCTTCTTCTCCTGACTCCTCTCGCCTCTCTTCATATACTTTTCCTCCATCTTCCTCCCCCGCCTCCCTCTCCGTTTTTTTTTCCCTTCTTTTTTTTTCTATCGTTTTCATTTTTTTCTCTTTTTGCTTTCTTTGATTTTTCTCCCATACCCTCTTCCTCCCTCTTTTGTTCCCTTTTCTTCTCTTTAGGGTGTGTCCGGTGGCGTTTCTTTCTTTTCTTATTTGTAACTGTACAGGGTGTCGTTGTGCAGCTGCAGTATATCTCGGAAGTAGATATGTACTAGGATCAAAGCGAGCTCAGCAACGTAACAAACGAAGAGTGTGGAATGTCATAATAGGGCTCATATGTTAGATCGCTTTGCCAGTCCTAATTGTAGCCGTCATTCAGTCTGCAAATAGGACTCCTATTACTATTACATATTACATACTAGTAGTTTTATTTTAATATGTACATGTAAAACTGTCACAAATTTGTTCAGCTTCATACTAGTTTCTGTTTACTAAGAAAAACGTCCATTTCCAAGAAAGCTTAATAAGCTGCATATGACTACAAAAAAACGAAATCTCATATGCCGCATTGTTTTCAATATTGAAACAATATTGTTGTTAATCACTTCAATATACATGTATAGCCTCAATATAACCGCCTCGTATATATGAGATATAATTTGAATCTTAACTTGTCCTAGCTTCCATCTTCTATTCTTCTGCAGCTGATACATCATGGCACCAAGTGATCTTTAATCCTTCTAATTTACTTTGTTCTTTTGCTCGTTTTTACTGGTCATTTGTTATCCTTTGTCCCTTCTGTTTCGTTGCCCTTGACACAATAATATAACATTGGAATTATGATTAATCGTGCTGACAATTATCTAGATTCATTCAAGTGAGTAGTGGAGAGGGAGATGCCTATATATGTTATACAGTCGGACCCCGATTTAAACGGCAACCCCTCGCTCGGGGAAAGGGTTTTGGTCCGTTAATCGGGGTTCCGTATAAAAAATCGTGGTAAGCATATTTGGCCCATATAAAACCCTATTTTTGTCCAAACTGTTATACTAAAAACACATCTAAGTGTTAAATGCAATGTCCATACGCACATTGTTACATGTCATTTCTGGTGGTTCGAAAGGAAAGAATTTTTTTTAATTTCATTCACAACGTTTTCCAAACTTTATAAAGGTACTAACATCAACCACGGTCGAATCGTGGTTTTCCGAATCAGTGGCAGCATCTTAATCAGCAAGGGTCTTGCTACTAATTAGAAATTAGCGGTTTCGAAACGAACCGATAGTGTGGATAACCATGGCCATCGGGGCACTTTATCGGGGTGAGAAGAATTCGAATTTAAAAATAATATTTTTCTCTGAATTCATGGGGGGCATCGCTCAAGCATTGACAAATTCCTGTACACTTTGCAAAAAAAGTTTATGAAACTTTTTCAAAGGTTCATATCAACCACGTCCCGAATCGGTGTTTCGAATCATGGCCTCTTAAAAATTACCGCACGTTTCTGCTGGTTCGCTATTTTAGAAGAACGGTTCGAAACGAACCGATACGTGGTCCCCATGGGGCCAGTTTAACAAAAAACGTCCAAAATTGGGCGATTCGATGGGGCCTCATGGGGATCAATTCTGTTCTTTTCGAACCGTCATTACCACGGCAAGACATCAATAAATGCACCGATTCGAAACACTATTCGGATGTGGTGTTGATACTCCTTTGAAAAATTTTCAAAAAATTTTCAAAAAAATTTCAAAATTTTTTTGGGGGAAATTTTATCCTGTCCTTAAATCGGGGTGCCCTACAAATCGGGGGCCGTTAAATCGGGGTCCGACTGTACTAGTAGTTGAAGATTGGTTTAGTTTAACCACACTTTTTCAGGACGGCAGTTTTGTACGCAACAGATCGCATCAATAACCAATCAACCTCGATCAGAATCAACCCGTACTTTCAGCTGTACAACCCTCAATCCGTCTACCATAGTGTAATTAGTTCCTGTGAACTACTTGAGAACAATATATCGCTAGTCATCTCCCCGGATAACTCTGACATTGTGGGACTTCAGGCTGACATCTTTAACCGGATTAACGTTCCCCTAATTTCAACAAGTGCAACGGATCCAAATCTCAAAACAGGTGCAAACACGTAGCGGGCCACCCGCTAGGGTGATTCGCTACACCATATACTTACTGTCCGACCAAAGGGAGGGGATTATACTTTATATAAGCAAGGATTTATACATTATATAAGCAAGGATTTATAGAATCCTTGCAGATCGATCTAACCTCTCCAACCCCCTCCCCCCTCCCCCCATACAATCAGGTGACCGATCGGAGCTACTAATGATGGCTCCCTCTGATGAGTACCAGGCTGTGGTAATCCTAGATATCCTGACTTACTACGGCTGGACAGATTTGAGTATCATTGCCTCAGATAGCAACTACGGTATTCACGGGGTCACCAAACGTCTCACATTTGTTGTCACGAGATAACCGCTAAGCAGATGAAAATGATTGTCAGCAGGACATTCCAGTGGAAGCTGATTGATGTTAGTGAGTATGTTGCGTGATATTGTAAAAAATTGGTCATGTACAGCCCTTACCTGGAATTGGTGTGGGGTTAGGTCGTGTTTTTGATAATCGAGATGCGTCAAGGATAGCAGATGGTGAGTTAAGATGTTTATCTTGCATGTGACCCGCTTCTTCGAACCCCGTGGAGGATTGACGACTGACTTGAAGCTGATGTGTTTTGAAGAATGTAGGAGAGGCATCCTCGTGGGTAGAGGGGTCTTCGGTTTTGCCGGGGGCTGTAAGCCAACACGTACTCGCACTGGGTGCGAGGTGTGCATGAGCAAAAGAGCACAGAAAGGTACTGGTTGGTTAATAATTGCGAGATGATATCGATTTCCCCCCTCCGTATTCTCTGACCTAAACTTCTTCGAGGCACGTTCATGTGTATATCGCGCTCTAATTCTCTCCGCTGAATATATGTCAGTATTCGATGTCGATTTCTAGGAACCTTGTTTGTACTACCTGTGCTCTATGCGCGAGTATCCAAAAAAAAAAAAAAAAAAATTAAAGACAAACAATTACAGATCGGATTATTGGAAGGAACGTTTGTTTGGATTGTAACAGAGGGCATTTCCAGCGCCCCTAACTCTCTTCTGATGGATCACCTCGACCCACCACCACGGAAAGCTAAAAGATCAAAAGGATACCATCCAGCCTGGATGGGTGGATTGTTGGGGTTGTCCATCTACATCAACACAACAACTCCACAATACAAGTACATATGGTGCCTTTAATTATTATTTCTAATAACCTAGTTTTTATCTAACTTTCTGTTAAAACTTCTCGATTAATTGCTCTGCAATAATCACTTCCAACTGCAGGGAGTTCAAGAGTAACCTGATGAAGTTCGCCAATGGTCTGTTTGGAAATGCAACATCAATAATCATCGGACATCTATAATGTACACACATGTGCTGCGTCGCATGATGACAGGAACGGTAATAAAATGAAGAGAGATGAGGATAGAGAGATGGAGAGGGAGATGGAGAGATGGATAGATCGGTTTGGAGAAGAGAGATGAGAGAATGTAGAGGGTATGGAGAGATGGGGATGGAGAGATGGGGATGGAGAGATGGAGAGATGTAGAGGGAGATGGAGAGATGGGGATGGAGAGATGGGGATGGAGAGATGGAGAGATGGAGAGGGAGAGATGGAGAGATGGAGAGATCATGGGGAAAGAGATCATACCAATCGAGATGGAGATGAATGAAGATGAAGATGGAGATATTAGAGATATAAATAGGAGGAGATAGATGTAAATAGCTATTAAGTATTAAATAGACATTACACACATGCTACGCGAGGCCGCTACGCGGCCTCACGTACTGTCACTAGAGCAGGGGCGGACGCGCGCGGTGCGAAGAGGAGGGTCTTATATGAGACAACCTATCTTCAGGTACTGGAGAACCATGATAGTGACAGAGTTGAATCTGAAATGGATCACTCAGGGGGTCGGTGTGGTGGCTCTGGTTTCAATGAGGGTCACACCATATTCGATCACTTCACCAACAGTACCTACAAGGGTGTAACAGGTTCGTACCATATTGTCACTATAGGCACCCTCCGGTACAGTCTACCTAACCATTAAGTCACTCCCTTTCGTTACGAAGCCACCCCTAATATTGCATATTTCGCGGAGGGGTAATTTCATTACCAATCACTCCCTATAAAAGTGTGTACATTGTACAATCAGGGTTGCACATGATCAAGATCTCGCATTCTCGCTGATCACTTATACAGTAGTGTTATATATGATACCCATATTGTCACTGCAATGTTACATACAGGCACGTACAGTTTTAATGCCGAGGATCAAACAACCAAAGTGGCGTCATACAATGTTCTTAACTTTGTTGATGATGGTACGGGACTTCATTTCAATAAAATTGGAAGCTGGAGTAGCGATAAAATTGTGGGTAAAAGGTGAGAACTCGATCTGTGATCAACAACAATGGAATCATTTCTAAATTTAATATTTTTTACAAGGTTAGAGATAACAAATCGAGACCAAACTTTCCTCGGAGGAATGAAATCATCACCACTTGGTTTGGCGAATAATCTTGAAGGACAAGTCCTAAAGATAGGGGTAAATATGTTCAGAAAACTCCAATTTAAATCGCCTTCAAACACAATCTGCTTTCATATAGTCTCAATTGAATAGTTTATATTGGTTATCTCCAAATTTAAAACGCCTTTTTCTATTTCTTCAAAGTCGAACAGGGGGGGCGGTGAGACGTGGTCAAACAATTAGTTCTTCCAGGGACTAAAATTTAAAAAAATGATTTCAGAAGACTTTCTAGATAATTTTTTTTTTTTTTTTTTTTCTAGATAATTAGAGTCGCACACCTGTCCTTGTTTAAAATTATTCCCTTAAAATTATTCCATTACGTTGAAATGTAAATTATATGTCGATTTTGAACATATAAATTATATTTCCAGGACTGAGAGACTTGTATTAGTTATTGATTATCGTAGTATAGGCTACTGGCTATTATATAGGTGATATTGCGGCAACACATATATATATATTAGTCCAAAAACCAATTAAATAAATTAGTTTGGATGCCCGGGCCCATGTGGTGTCACGGGGGTAACCTTTAGCTACTGCCATAATTAACGGCATATCTCGTTAATTGTTTAATTGTTATCCTTCAATCTGTCTATCCTATCTATCTCTCTCACTTCTCCTCTCATCTCCTCACCTCTCTCACACATGCTCTTTTCGCTCTCTCTCTCCTCTCTCATCGTCTCTCTCCGAGTCACTCTCTCCTTCTCTCTCTCTTCTCTCTCTCTCCTCTCTCCGCTACTCTCTCTCTCCTCTCTCTCTCTCTGCTCTCTCTCTTCTCTGTTCTCTCACTTTTTCTTCACTATATCTCCTCTTTTTTTCTCTCTCCTCGGATTTATCGCTGCGTCTTTTTTTGATTATAGCGCACCTTTCTATCCTAATTTCCTTTGCCTGATCGCTCCCCATATCCATCATTTATGACAGTAGCCTAAAGGTGTTTACTCCTCGGACCCCCCATGGTCCCGTGGGCCCGGCTCCAACTAATTTCATTTAATTGGGGTTTTGTGCCTAATTTCTGTTTCTTTTTGTGTAAAATAGAAAAAAGCTATTTTTTCTGATTTCTGCCTATTTTTCGAATTTGAATAATTCAAAATATACGAATAACGACTAAACGGTGAGAAAATATACGACTTTTTGTCAGGGGGACGACCCCCATAAATCGACTATTTTTTGCGTCGAAATTCCATGAAAATGTTCCTATACTTTACCAGTACTCTTACGCTGACTGGGAAGTATATTTAGAATATGCATAAATCAGGAACGGTGCATAATATGGCAATAACAGCTAAACGGTTGGGCGAGATAACGACTTTTTGTCCCGGGGGAACGACCCCCCATAAATCGACTATTTACGTCGAAATATGGCCCATGAAAACGTTCTAGGACTAGCTGAAGTGAAAATTTGAAATATGCATGAAATCGTGTGAATAGGTGCTAATATAAACAATAACGGCTTAACGGTGCGAGATAGAGAATTTTTGTCCCGAGTAGCACCCGCCCCCCCCCCCCAATAATTCGACTCATATCCGCGTCGCCTAAGCCCGGTTTCAAGTCTTTATGACCTTCGAGTGCGTGTCAATAATATCGCAACCATGGTTAAATTAATATTATGACTATTAATGAATAATTAATGAACTATGATGGCGATTTCGAAGTTCTCACACAGCTATTCCGAGCGCAATGATGTAGGAACCAGTGTTCCAAACGGCAAGTCCTCTACTAATTTGTGTTTAGGAGAACACTCAGAGATACAAAGCGTCCTCCCCCTCCCCCTCCCCTCCTTTACATTTTGCATTTTTGGACCCCTCTGGCAAATTTTTACCTTACACCGATCGTTCTGAAATTTGCATGCCTCTTCTTTCTCCAATGAAGCACTCAGAGTTACAAATTTCAGCTCTCTAATTTATCTTGAACATGCGTTTTAAAGCATAAAAAACCCTCGAATCTCATTGTATATATAGCACGGCAGTTTCACGCGCTTGTGTGTAGACGGTGTTGGTTGCTCTCTCTTCTCTTTTGTTTTTTGAGGTAGAGGGTATTTCAAGGTGGGGGGGCTCTGCCCCCACCCCCCGTTTATGGTGGGGCTGTGCCACACCACCCCCCTTTTGGGCCCGGGGCACTTGCCAGTGCTATGATATGACCAGGATGCATCCTGGTCATATATATCATCCGGATGATAGTCTGCATAAATTATGCTTTTCTAATAGGTGAAAAATAAGGTTACTATTATACGGGAAGTAGATAGTAGGGGTTTATTATTATCACTTTGCCTAGCTCGAGCCTTTGTCGAATATAATATAATACTAAATCAACCTATAAAAGAAGGGTTATTTAACATGACAAAGCTAACTTATCGAGATCTAAATGATGGAGTAGAAAAATTTCTGGTACAGGAAGATTATCCTGCCATTCAATCGGGGTCCGACTGTACAGTGTACATACTACATAATTACTATACCGTATATTACAAGCTAATATCATGTCACCCAGATAATGGAGGTCCCTCCCTTTGCTATGAAAAAGCATGGGTGTACAAGCAACGCCATTGAATGCTGGATAGGAATTTGCCCCGAGATACTCCACAAGATGGCCCGGGACTTGAACTTTAGCTACCAGTTCATTCAGGTATTAGAAGCTTGTGTGTTTGTGTGTGTGACGTATGTGTTGCACTGATTCAACATATGTGTGTGCTTCTAATCGGATTTTATTGGGCACTGCGAACAGGATAAAGCTCCAAGCTAGATACAATAATATCTAAACATATATACCCCTGCAGCCAAAAGAAAAGGTACATGGATCGCTAAATGAGGCCACAGGAACATGGAGTGGTCTCATTGGGGATCTAATCAACAACAAGATTGATATGATAGCCATGGATGTCACGGTTAGCTCGGAACGCAGAGGGTGGATTGCATTTACCTATAGTTATATCGACACAGGGATAAGCGTTGTAATGAAGGGGGAATCAAAAACTAACAACACTTTCTTCTTTCTGACACCATTCGGTAAACATCCTAATTCCTAGTTCTCTCAGAACAATTCCCTGAATCCACACACATTTTTCCCGCTCCAGTAAAAGTAACTAATTTCATTTTTCCATATAATGCAGCGATTACAACTTGGTTTGCAATATTGATTGCAATAGTGGCAATAGCAATTCTACAGAATGTGCTTGGTCAGGGTTTCGAGCAACTCTCACCCTTTGATAAACATGGAATCGTGTCTCATGCCCAGGTAATGGGGGAAAACAGTCGTGCATGAACCTCAGGTCAAGTGCACGGCTATTTTTCACTGAGACCTGTGATCTCAGGTTGGCTACGTGCCCAGGTATTACAGGTTATTACACGTGATTTCTTAAAAGTAGCATGTCTAATTCTATAATAGAATGTAATATCTCTTAGCCCATGCACCATCTCTCAAGATAAAAATAGGCCATCGCATAATATAATTCATATGTTTAAAAGTGTACAACAATAGTTTACTATCTTGTCAATCTGACTCGTTCTTACGAAATTCAGTCGTTCACTGGGAGCTTGTCTCAGACACCAAAAAGGGCTATTTGCTCATAAACTGCAACTCACATCTTTTTCTATTCTCCATTTCCATCACACATGAACCTCCCATTTACACTGACTGTCTCTCGGGGGCCGGCTTGGGTCTCATTACTAAATTACAGTCTAAAACATTTTTGTCCACTATATCCACCCCCCCGCCCCACCCCACCCCCCTCCCCCACCCACCTCTCCCAATAAGCGGACTTTGCAAAACACACAACTACAGAGACAATTCTGTGTTTTTGGTGCCCTAGTCGCTTATATATTCGCGTGTAACAACTAAACTAACAACTTTTCTTATCTATTTCATTTCATCCGAATTGGCCTCTAGAATAAACATTTTACACTTAGTGGTGCTACAATCTGCCCAACCCCTTGTTTTGTTTTGATCTTTTTCGTTATCTTTATCACCATTGGATGTTTACACCTCTCTCTCATCACCAACAACATCACGGTACCAATCATCCAGCAAGGTCGTAAGTTTTCACTGTCCGTAGTGTTTTGTTCATTTATTGTGTACAGTTTGATATTGTGAAGGTAATGATTGTTCAATAATAAGTATAGACAAGACATAGCTTAGAGTGTGCCCGCAAGACAGACAACAATCTATAATAATATCAATTACGTTATCTACCCGATCCTATCATGATCTCTCAAGGCATTAATCGGTATCTCGTATTTTCAAGACCAACGACCTCTCTAAAGGCAAAATTTTACCCTACCCGACCAGACCCTCTCAAGGCAAACGTTCCTATTTCAAGAATCAGACCAATCTCTCCCAAGGGCAAAATGGTACCTACCGCGACCAAGATCCTCTCAAGGCAAAACGTTACCTAACAGACCCAAGATCCATCAAAATTCAGAAATTAACATGAGTCCTCTTTCTCTCCCTCCCGATGAGAGAGAAGGGACCAGCGCCATAGTTTACCTCATACCCGTCGTTGGTATGGAGGTTTGGCTGAGCGTATCCCATGGTTTAAGTGACAAACAAAAAAAACTAAATAAAAAAAAAAAAAAAAACAAAACATCTGTCAGCTAAAGTTTTAAACTATCGAGCTATGGCACGTGCCGGCATATAATATGTCAAATCCGCTATCTTACAGCTAATCTGCAAATGTGATGACTGCGTGGGCCCTATGATGGATGGGGAAGGAAAAATGAAACTCGGGATAGAGGAAGTCGAGGTAATTGGGTAACTAGTTAGTAAGGGGGGGGGGGGGGGGCTTCTCATGAGAATATGTCACTAAGCTTTCTCCATATTTTTAAGTTTGAACTATGGAAAAAGCAGCCGGGAAACAGTTTATATTTCACACGATTAGGTTTGTCTAGTTGAAGCAGCAGAAGAGGAAGTGTCCTCGGAAAAGATGTCGGTGTATAATGCCCTGTGGGTCGTTGGAAGTGGGTTTGTTGGCCAAGGTGGAGAGCCCCTCCCGAGGAGCCCCTCTGGACGCACTATTCTATTAACTTGGTGAGTCCCTCTCCCATTAGTCAACACAACAATCTTTTTTTTTTTTAATTAACGAGTTTGAAATTCCTAGAACTCCCTCCCTCGCCACCCAATCTTTCTCTCAGGTGGTTTTTCGTTTTGTTGATGGTTAACATGTACACAGCAAACTTGACGGCTTTCATGACCCTTGACAAGCAGGGTGTCCCTATAAAACGGGCAGTAGATCTCCTCAACCAACCTCCAGATAATGTACGAGCAAGTTCCAATTAAATTACGTTAAAGAATACAATCATCACGATTGGTAATTGGGTCCTAACTTTCTATAAAGGAGTAACATTTCTGTTCACCATTAATCATATTCTGCAGACTGTGTATAATTGGGGAATGATTCGTGACGGTGTGGATGCGACACTGCTGAAGAACCACGTCAGACAGCAATACCAGAAACTTGAGGAGCATTCTATTGATGTGGGGAACTTTTCAAGTGGTAAGAATCACAACTGTCGTTCAGTGATATCTATAGGCGGACTCTAGTGCTAACGGACTCTATATCTAAACCCAAGGAGGACTCTATATATCTAACCCTAACCTTTACATTAACCCCTAACTCTCGTTTCCGGCTGAAATCTCGAGTTCGCTTTTTGTGATTTTAGCACTAGAATCCGCTTACCAAGAGGCGGTTGCCATGGGCGTGAACCTCTTCCTACTACATCATTTGATCCTAATTGATCCCCTTCATCCAGGTATGCAGCTCGTACAAGAAGTTAAATTCGCCTACATTGAAGACAGTCTATGGTTGGAGTACAATACATCCTCCAGCTGCGACATCTTTACAGTGGGAGAGAGACTGCTGACTATTCCCACTGCATTTGGTCTTCCCAATAACTCGCCCCATGCCCGGCTGTTGAACAAGCAGATCCTCCAGTACAGAGAGGAAGGGTTCTTCACCAAACTTTGGGACACCTGGGGTAAGAAAGACACTATGTGTGACAGGGGTGGTGTTGGAGATGAAGCACAGCTCTCTTTCTACACTCTCAAAGGAATCTTCTACTTCCTAGTCCTAGGTCTCATCATATCATTTGTGTTCCTTGTCGTGGAGTTGGTAGTTGCCGCAGCCCGGGATCGAGCAGCCAGCACAAAGACAACTTTTTGGACAAAACTAAAGAACAGGCTCGCCCTGAAGCTCCGAGATATTCGTCTAGAGTGGTGTTCGTGTGGTGGTAAGAAGAGGAGGAGCTCTACAAGAAGAAGGAGCTCTGCAAGGCGGTGGACACAAATGAGGCGTGAGGATGATCGTAGTGACCATAATGACGCTATCACGCACTGTTATCTTGAACCTTCTATCAAGTGAGATCAGTCTTTAACTGCACCAGCAAATTATATACCTACGTTCTCTTCAAAAACCGAATTGTTTTAGTTTTCTAAAAAGGGAACCCTATTGGATTGGCCCACTATAAGCAATGTACCAATAAATTAGGTTTAGTAGGTCTCATCCTTTGATATTAGAGGTATAATTTTGTAAACGCAAGACAAGATGAATCTCTTGGTCTTTGCTGTTTCAAATACATCTCAATATCAGGATTAGACCTACTAAACCTAATTTCAATCCCATCCGCCACATCCCAATCCACAATGTACCAATAATCCATTAAAAAACATCTCAAAGCCCCTTTAAAATATACATGTAAATTTCAAAGGCACAACATGTTCAATGCAATGTATGAAATGAGATAGGAAGCATACAGCGCTGATTAATTGTACTGCAAAATGCTGTGTTTCATGAGCGATTGTCTGTGCGTGCTGTACACATGGTGTATGAGAGCACATGTGATTGTCCTAAGTTCAGCAAGGCAACGGATCATTACGAGAGACAAAATGAATATATTTGTAAGAAGGCGTGTACTGCATTTGAGAGCGATCTATTATAATAATGGGCGCGTGTGTGTAATTATAATGGGTCCCCCCGTGTATAATATCGACTACAATAGCCTATAGCTACCAGTTCCATTACTACCGCGGCCACCCATCCTACTAGCGTTCAGCACCACAAAGAAGGCAAGGGTTGATATAGAGACCATTAGTGAAAAAGATAATGAGAGAGAGAGAGAGAGAGAGAGAGAGAGAGAGAGAGAGAGAGAGAGAGAGAGAGAGATATAGAGAGATAGATAGCTGAGCATGTAGATAGTGAGATAGCGACATGATAATCGAGCGAAGAGAGATAGAGAGAGATCAACTGCAGCACAGAGTCCAACTGCAGCACATTATTGCTCTGTCAAGCTCATTATCTTTCTTCTGCCGCTCAGCCTCTCTGCACCCCACGTGCCGCACTAGGAGTGCATGTACCACTGGTACAGTCTTTCTACAGTGTAAATGAAACAGAGCAGAAGCTTCTACGCTTCTCCGATTTCGAGGGATCATGGATTAATTGGTTCCTGAGAATTCGATTCCATGCATGGTATCACTATCAATCTTGGCATGTTCCCAGTTTGTCGGCTCACAGTCTTCGGCCCGGTGTGAGCTTATAATGCGAATCGTTAGTTCGCCAAGGCGCTTAAATCGACGAATGGACAGACTGCGTAGCATGGCAACACTGTACTGGGTAACAGCTGGCGAGTCTGACCATTGTACTTCTTGTCTCACAAAAGATTGCCCTAGCTCGAGCATGATGGGAAATTTCAACACGTGGATGGCCACTGCATGTGAAGTTACATGTCTCTCTATGTCTATCTCACGTGTACTCCACAGTTCACAATTCCGTAATAGTTTCTACACTGTTGTGAACGCTCAAATCTCCGTTGTTCTATACTCATGAAATGAATTGTTGAGTACAAGGAAAGTAAAGGGTTCTCAACAAGACATGATTATGCTCTTGGGATTGTTTTTATACTTTCTCCCACTGCTCAGCGCTCGAACTGATCTGATCCCAAAAGGTATTAGTATACAACTCGATAGGTTTTCGGCAATATCAAAATTGAAGCTTACTACTGCTGCAGGCTGCTTAGTTAGTAATAAGTCAATTATTAATATTTAAATCATCTTTTTAAATTTTAAATGCTCGAGCATGCTCCTAGATTGGCAGTCGGTACAGCGTGGCGAATACATTCCCTTGGACCAGGACACCACAGCGGGTATCTACATTAAAACCAACTCCACTGGAGAGGACAGTGGGGGCCGGTTAGTCCTCCTCACCTATGATGCAGACAGCACATATCTGGACTACGTTGAAGTCCTCTTCCACTCACCCGTCGCATACCTGATAGCGGCGTGCATGGACAGCTATGAAGAGCTGCCAACTCAACCAACTCTGCTTGACAACGGTCACTATGGAACCTGGTTCTTTACTAAATCAGACACCACTCTCACTATTTGGAGTAACGGGGTGGTTGTGTTGAACTATATGTTTGATGCTGCTGATCAGGGTACCACGGGATGTTCTGCCGTGTGGAGTACGGATATCCATTACGTCATGGTTTCTACCTCAGACACTGCATCTAGTTACTACTGCCTCAGTAACTGTGGTAAGTACATGTACTATCTGAGTGCACTGTCCAAACGAGGTCTGCCGCCAGACAGTGCATGTCCGGGATTATCAAATAATGCACCCCAAGTATAATATGACATGTGCGGATACTTGTGCTGTTGTCAGTTTGTTAAATGTCGATGTTTCCAACATCCTAATTAACTTAACTCAGATATAACTTAACACACAAAAGTACATTCTAATAAACTTAACTCAGATATATCTTAACAAACACATGAGTACGACTTGGTGACATAGACACCGTGCGCGACCAAGATTGAGCTCACACACATGTGCTCGATCTCGCACGCACTAGGTGTGAATGTCACCAAGAAACTTTCCCACTTTGACCCACCTAATCTCTCAGAAACTTTCTCACTTTGACCAATCTAATCTCTAAGAAACCTTCCCACTTTCACCCACCTAATCTCTAAGAAACCTTCCCACTTTGACCCACCTAACCTCTAAGAAACTTTCCCATTTCAACTCACCTAATCTCTAAGAAACTTTTCCCACTTTGACCCACTTAATCTCTAAGAAACTTTTCCACTTTAAGCCCCTTAATCTCTAAGAAACTTTCCCACTTTAACCCACCTAATCTCTAAGAAACTTTCTCACTTTGACCCACCTAATATCTCAGAAACTTTCTCACTTTGACCCATTTAATTTCTAAGAAACCTTCCCATTTTGACCCACCTAATCTCTAATGAAACCTTCCCACTTTGACCCACCTAATCTCTAAGAAACTTCCCCATTTTAACCCACCTAATCTCTATAAGAAACTTTCCCACTGTGAGCCACCTAATCTCTAAGAAACCTTCCCACTTTGATCAGCCACCTAATCTCTAAGAAACCTTCTCACTTTGACCCATCTTATCTAAAAGAACTTTCCCACTTTGACCCACCTAATCTCTCTAAGAAACTTTCCCACTTTGACCCACCTAATCTCTCAGAAACTTTCTCACTTTGACCAATCTAATCTCTAAGAAACCTTCCCACTTTCACCCACCTAATCTCTAAAAAACCTTCCCACTTTGACCCACCTAACCTCTAAGAAACTTTCCCATTTTAACTCACCTAATCTCTAAGAAACTTTTCCCCACTTTGACCCACTTAATCTCTAAGAAACTTTTCCACTTTAACCCCCTTAATCTCTAAGAAACTTTTCCACTTTAACCCACCTAATCTCTAAGAAACTTTCCCACTTTGACCCACCTAATATCTCAGAAACTTTCTCACTTTGACCCATTTAATCTCTAAAAAACCTTCAGCTTCCCATTTTGACCCACCTAATCTCTAATGAAACCTTCCCACTTTGACCCACCTAATCTCTCAGAAACTTTTCCACTTTAACCCCCTTAATCTATAAGAAAATTTCCCACTTTGACCCCCCAAATCTCTAAGAAACTTTCCCATTTTGACCCACCTAATCTCTAAGAAACTTTTTCACTTTGACCCACCTAATCTCTAAGAAACTTTCCCACCTTAACCCTCCTTATCTCTAAGAAAATTTCCCACTTTGACCCTCCTTAACTCTAAGAAAATTTCCCACTTTGACCCCCCAAATCTCTAAGAAACTTTCCCACTTTGACCCACCTAATCTCTAAGAAACTTTCCCACCTTAACCCTCTTTAATTCTAAGAAACTTTTCCACTTTAACCCCCTTAATCTCTAAGAAAATTTCCCACTTTGACCCACCTAATCTCTAAGAAACTTTTCCATTTTGACCCACCTAATCTCTAAGAAACTTTCCCACCTTAACCCTCCTTATCTCTAAGAAACTTTCCCACTTTGACCCCCAAATCTCTAAGAAACATTCCCACTTTGACCCACCTTATCTCTAAGAAACTTTCCCACCTTAACCCTCCTAATCTCTAAGAAACTTTCCCATTTTTACCCATCTAATCTCTAAGAAACCTTCCCACTTTGACTCACCTAATCTCTAAGAAACTTTCCCACTTTGACTAGGGTAGAAAGGGGTAAAATGGCACACGGGGTAAAATGGCACATGTATGGGGTAAAATGGTCCTAGTTATTACATGTAGTCACGTGACTTTTTCTCCAGCGGAGACCTGCTCGTTCTGTTCCGAATTTTTGCTTTAAAACTGCTGTAATTTCTGTTTGAGTTGGCCGATTTTAATTTTGCAAAAACTGCCAGTTAGGCTTTTTATCCTTCTAAAACTTGGTATAAAAATTTTTCAAAAAACCCACTATTAAGTTGATTAAATTGTCAAATTAGTCAAACTGGGGTAAAATGGTTCACCCTCGCTGGGGTAAAATGGTTCACCCTGGGACCAATGAAATCGAGCCTCCAATACCACGTGATACCAACTGGGGTAAAATGGTCCAGCACACTGGGGTAAAATGGTCCAGCAGAACAGAAATTACTGAAGATAACATGGACCATTTTACCCCAGTGCTCTAACAACACCAGGCACGTGATAAAAATCGAGCAATGCTATTGGCTGGACCATTTTACCCCAGTGCAAGATTTCCAAAAAAAGCCCTACCAAAATTTTTGAATTGATTAATTAAGCTATTAAATAAAACTTTCAGATTTTAAAATTTTTCTCGTCTGAAAGGAAAACGTTTCATTGGATAGCCTATATAATTGTTTTTCTTCTTGCTGTATAAATTGAGTATTTTAGAACCTAAAACGTTAGAAAGTGTGCCATTTTACCCCTTTCTACCCTAACTTAATCTCTAAGAAAGTTTCCCACTTTGACTCACCTAATCTCTAAGAAACTTTCTCACTTTGACCCTCCTAATCTCCAAGAAACTTCCCACTTTGACCCTCCTAATCTCTAAGAAACCTTCCCACTTTGACTCACCTAATCTCTAAGAAACTTTCCCACTTTGACCAACCTTATCTCTAAGAAACTTTCCCACTTTGACCCTCCTGGCTCCTAATCTCTAAGAAACCTTCCCACTTTGACTCACCTAATCTCTAAGAAACTTTCCCACTTTGACCCTCCTGGCTCCTAATCTCTAAGAAACCTTCCCACTTTGACTCACCTAATCTCTAAGAAACTCTCCCATTTTAACCCACCTAATTTTTAAGAAACTCTCCCATTTTAACCCACCTAATCTCTAAGAAACCTTCCCACAATCCCCGACTGGGGCGGGCCGCTTGGAGGCGACAGTGGTAGTTGAGTCAACTACCACTGTCGCCTCCAAGCAGCCCGCTAAGTTGACTAGACCTCCCGCCCCTCTCCTTCGACCTTCCTATATTGACGATGTTTGAGGAAGCTGGGGTTGCCGTAAGCCGTTTCAACCGGACAGAGGTATTTGAATTCCAGAACTAGGAGACCAGAGTGTCTGTGTAGATTAACTCGGTAAATTTTTACGGCGCCACTAACCATCCTATATTACTGGGTCAATTAGGGAAATAGCAATCCTTTGTGAATTGCAGATTTCTCAATCTCTACTTCAACAGCTCTGGCCAGTAGTACTGCAATTATTGTGTTTGACTCACAGCAGCACCATGATTATTCTTCAGGTTTTCATTGTTTTGAGTTTACATGGCCTTATCGAGGGAAAAGGTACATGACTATTTCTGGTATCCAGAATGAGGCACGGAGGTTTTCCGAATCAGCTTATCATTTTTAGTCGCACGAGCCAATCAGAGGCCTGGATTTCAAAATTCTGGCCTCTGATTGGTTCGTGCGGCAAAAATGATGGTGCGTGAGGGTGCCATTTTAAGAGAAAATACAGTCTACAATGTAAAATATATTTTCTCTTGAATCTACATTGTTTCCTCAGTTTACTTTATAAAACCTGTTGTGTATGGAGAAGGTAGTGGTGCTAGTGCAATTGAGAGTTCGCCCATACCTATCAGCTACACCGACAATACTACGTATATATTATCAATTCGACAAGATGTAAGAATTGTAATTTACTTTTAGTATTAAGAATAATAGCATTGAAATTGGATTATGTATGTCTTAAAATTTTACTATTTTTGATTTATCTTGCAGGGAAAAGATATTGACAGCCAGAACGTACATATCTTCTTTAAGGGATCCGTAGGAAAAGAAAGTGTAATGTTTTTGGTGGGTATTCTATTTATAATTTACAGTCGGACCAGCTGATTTACCATGACCCTTGAGAGCCGGGCGGCGCCTACCCAAACTGAGCCCATTGCCGCCGCGCCGCCAGACCGGGTAACCCTCTGGAGGATACTGTAATTAGTGGAATTAATTTACCAATTTCAATCTGCAGAAAGTAATGTGGAGCAAGGAAGACTGTAAATTTGAAATTGAGAGAAAAGGAGATGATGGGACCACTATTGCTAGGGGCAAAGCGAAAATGAACCTCTACGACCGTGAATATGACTATATTTCTCTAATATTTACTCCAGGTACTTTGATATTAACACATTACTAGGGAACCCGTCAAGTTGAGCCCCCCGTCGTCTACAAAACTGCAATACAGTGGGACCCAAATTTTGAAAATCTTGAGCTCTAATTTAGAAAGAGGAGACTGAAAACTACAAATTTTGAAAAGGGCTCAAAAATTCGATCTGCACGTGGAAGTCCAACCTAGATCGGCTATGGTGGTATAAATCGGCCAAATGAAAAAATAAGGAATAGCAGAAATAAAAACAAAATTTAGTTTAATTTAAGAAATAAAAATACTAAAAAGTAAAAGTAAAAGTAAAGTAAAAAACTAAAAAGTAAAAAGTTAGAAAAAATAAAAACAAAAACAAAAACAAAAATAAAAACAAAAAAATAAAAACAAAACAAAAAATAAAATCAAAAATCAAAAATAGAAAAACTTTTTTTAGAAAAACTTTTTTCTGAGTTGAACTTTTTTCTTCTTGAGTTGAACTTTTTTATTTGGGTCCCGGTCGTGGTATAAATCGGCCAAACGGCCAAAATTAGGAGGACCGTTCTGTAACATTTTGATCTCCGAAGTTAAACAACCGCTGGTCGGGTTAGTACTTGGATGGGTGACCAAACAACATATCTCTCTCTCTCACTCTCTCTCACACACACTCTCACTCTCACTCTCACTCTCACTCTCACTCTCACTCTCACTCTCACTCTCACTCACTCTCTCTCACTCTCAATCTCTCTCACACACACGCACACTCTATCTCACTCTCACTCTCAAGCCAATGTGTGTGTGAGAGAGAGAGAGACAGAGACAGAGACAGATATACAGAGACAGAGAGTGTGTGTGTGTGTGTGTGTGAGAGAGAGAGAGAGTGAGAGTGAGAGTGAGAGTGAGAGTGAGAGTGAGAGTGAGAGTGAGAGTGAGAGTGAGAGTGAGAGTGAGAGTGAGAGAGAGTGAGAGAGAGAGAGAGAGAGATATGTTGTTTGGTCACCCATCCAAGTACTAACCCGACCAGCGGTTGTTTAACTTCGGAGATCAAAATGTTACAGAACGGTCCTCCTAATTTTGGCCGTTTGGCCGATTTATACCACGACCGGGACCCAAATAAAAAAGTTCAACTTAAGAAGAAAAAAGTTCAACTCAAAAAAAAGTTTTTCTAAAAAAGTTTTTTCTATTTTTGATTTTTGATTTTATTTTTTGTTTTATTTTTATTTTTTTTGTTTTTATTTTTGTTTTTATTTTTATTTTTTCTAACTTTTTACTTTTTAGTTTTTTACTTTACTTTTACTTTTACTTTTTAGTATTTTTATTTCTTAAATTAAACTAAATTTTGTTTTTATTTCTGCTATTCCTTATTTTTTCATTTGGCCGATTTATACCATGTAAGTTGGTCCCCTTTTCTGAAAAGTTTTCACACAGGTCCGAGTGACATGTTTCCATTGGACCTGACGATCAAATGGAATGACAAACTGATAACAACCTACCCCAACATCACCTTCACTATGGACCAGATTGATGCCGTTCAATTCAAATACGGACTCATCAATGACCTCTACATAGCAGCATCGTAAGATTATTATTCATTTTCTAGTTTGTACCCTTTGCTTTCAAATTTGATAAAGTTCGGATATCCAGGGTGTCCTCCACGAACCGTACTAAACTTTTAGATCTCGACTAATTAGGCCTTTTGAGTGTGAAAATTGGAGAGCTCTATCGATTTCGTCCACGAACTACAGAATTAGTGTTTGCTTTTTGTGCTTTGAGTAGGGTTTTAGAGAGGGATTAGTTCCATACTAAAACCCCCTCCACGTGGTACAAGTCACGTGATTTCACGCCCCATTTCACACTGAACCCATATAAGCCCCACTAACATAACACTAAAATTTAGACTAAACAGGCTGAGAATTTAGCCAACCCAAAGGCTGCCTAAATTGAAACTAAATTTTACTATTGTGGAAATGCGTTCCCAAAACGACCCCAAAATGACCCAAAAATGCCAAAATGGCTACGACTGTCTTTGACATACATGCTGACATGATGAACTTGAGATATTGAAATTGTTTAAAATTGAAAAAATCATTTTAAAGGAACGAGATAAGAGGGAGAGAGAGAATTCCTTATGTGCATATCCCAGAAATATGAGAGGATATATGAAAGAGTATAATTAGACAGTACTTCTCAAGATATGTACTAGGGGGCCAAAATGAAATATTATACCGGATAGAATTGCCTGTATTATGTTTAACTAGCAAAATCATAGCAAAAGTATCAAAAGTAAGTACATATATCTCTCTTATAGTCTCTCTCTCCTTCTCTCTCATTCCCCTCTCATTCCCCTCTCTCCCAATCTCAGTCCCCCCTCTCATTCTCCCCTCTCATTCCCTCTTCTCTCCCAAACTCATTCCCATCTCTCATTCCCCCTCTCATTCCCCCTCTCATTCCCACTATATCCCAATCTTTCACTCCCCCGCTCATTATCCCCCTCTCATTCCCCCTCTAATTCCCCCCTCTCATTCCCTCTTCTCTCCCAAACTCATTCCCATCTCTCATTCCCCCTCTCATTCCCCCTCTCATTCCCACTATATCCCAATCTTTCACTCCCCCGCTCATTATCCCCCTCTCATTCCCCCTCTCATCCCCCCCTCTCATTCCCTCTTCTCTCCCAAACTCATTCCCATCTCTCATTCCCCCTCTCATTCCCACTATATCCCAATCTTTCACTCCCCCGCTCATTATCCCCCTCTCATTCCCCCTCTAATTCCCCCTCTCATTCTCCCCTCTTTCCCAACTCATTCTTCCTGCGAGCAGGCAGCCCTGGCGCGCGACATGGGGCGACGTCCCAGACTCTTTCATATCTCATTCTCCATCTCTTTCCCCCTATCTCATCCCCATCCATTCCCCCTCTTCATTCCTCCCCTCGTTTCCCACTCTCTTGCACTGCTAAATGCAACCTGAGAACAGGCCGATGGGGGCCGGACTCCAATATTCTCAATTCTCCCAAACATTACGTTCCACGTTATTGTATGCACCTGTATCCCCTTCAGTTGATGGAAACACATGAGAAGTCCAATTGTGTCGCTGATTCGGATTCATGTATTGGTAAACCATATCATACACTAAACGATGACGTAGTCAAACTGTTCCTTGCAGGTAGCTTCCCCCATCGACAACAATGACCACTCATCTTTGTGTCTGCTCTTTCATTCTTCCCACTTCTCTCTCCCTCTCCTCCCCCCTCTTCTCTCTCTCTCTCTCTCTCTCTCCCTCCCTCTCCTCTCTTCTCTCTCCTCTCTCCCCTCTCCCGTCCTCTCGGCTCTTCTCTCCCCTCTTTCCTCTCTCTCTCTCTCTCCTCTCTTTCCTCCTCTCTCTCTCTCTCCCCCTTTATATCTCATCTCAGAAAAATTGATGCAACATTTTTCCCATTGTTTCCCTCATCAGTTGTTGGGTATAACTGTTTTGCCACCCCCCCAAACATACATAAGACAGCAGAGCAGCCCCCCATGCAACAAGCTCTGAAAAAAAAGATCAATTGCAGCTGCAGATGTCCAAGACCATGCTTTGTTTGGGTATAGTGTTCCAGAGTGGGGCAACAGCACTTTTGTTTGTTGCAAAATGTTGTGGTTCTATATTTGAGCAATTTTGCTGCATCATGTCATGATCTTCTTTAAAATGGTTTTATTCCAAGTTTTATCCTTTCCATTTTCATTCGTTAATATTTTATAGCTACTCAAGTAGCTTCAATTATATATTAGTTATAACTCGAGGGTTAATATAAATTAGTTATAAAGCTATGCTACTCAGTACTACTACTTGAGCACGTTCTTGGGCACATGCTCCGCCCTGGGTAGTAGTAGTAGTAGGTAAAAAAGTAACTAATTATGTTCTCGAGTAGGGGTGAGCCATTAAGATAAGTTATGTGCGTGTGTTGAACCACCTTCAGCGACGCGGCTCTCTCTCTCTATCTCTATCTCTCTCCCCCCTCTCTCTTTTTCTCTCTGCCTCTAAACCGCTACTCCGCGGCGGGCACGTGGAATATAAATTTGTTCTGTTAATCTCAACCCTGACCATTTCTCTCTTTTACCTCTCTTTTTTACAAGTTATCCCCTCTGTCACGCTATCTTTTTCTTCTCTCTCTTTTCTCAATGGCCATCACTATTACCTTTTACTTGCGACTACTATAGTTAAACACAGTTCTAAATAATACTTTTTCCCTTTCTTTCAAACAATTATCTTTATCTTAACTAATTTTTTCCGTCAACTAGTTAACTTTTTCTAAATGAACGCCTACTACTCGATTAAAAGTTATATAGTGGTTGTCAAGTAATTATAGCATAAGCTAATGGTAGTCCATTTCTATCTCTGATCAGCTGTGATCATCAGCCTGTATGACTGTAGCCCCGGCACGAATGAATTTACCACACATATGTAACCACATGATCCCTCGTGGTGCGGTGCAATCTTTTACAGAATCCCTATGTCCCCTCCCTTCCTCTTTCTCGCCAACTCCCACAAGTACTAGTTCTCCAATTATATTCCTGCGTTAATCAGTCTCTGTCGTGGTAATATTACCACCAGTAGCACAGAATATAATTTTACAATCACTACTTATGAATTTATTATATCGGCCAGTGGTCAAGACTATATGATTATTATAGCACTCTAGTAGTGGTAAATTACTAATTATAGAGTCTTTACCGAGGTGTAGTGACTAAAGTGTCACCACAGTTCTCTCTCCCTCTCACCCTCTCTATCTCTCTCTCCCTCTCTCTCCGTAATCCGTGTCAGCTGATTTGCACTAACAATGAGATGAGCTCCAATTATAGTGATGGTTGTTCATTGAGTGGAGGTCAGTGAGGGGGTCTATCCCAGGTCGATTAGCGAATTATAGATAGAGACCACATGTCAGGGGGATCCATAGATCTCTCTCTCTCTCTCTCTCTCTCTCTCTCTCTCTCTCTCTCTCTCTCTCTCTCTCTCTCTCTCTCTCTCTCTCTCTCTCTCTCTCTCTCTCTCTCTCTCTCTCTCTCCTTCTCTCTAGTAGGGCGATAGTAGCTTATATATAATTAAAATATACAGCTCAGCTGCTTATATATATTTGCAAGGATCATGGGAAAACTATACCGTTAATTCCGGTAATCCCAACTCAAGTTATGAGTGACCTCTGGGAAAAAGCTCCCCCTTGTATTTGCTTGGGAAACAAGTGCATTATTATCTAGACGACTCGTTTATTAGTAAAGCTGCACTACTAGATGGTCTATTGTGTGGGAACTAGAGGAGGAGGAGGCAAGTAAATTTATTAGTAGGGGGTGGGAAATTGAAGGGGGGATTAAGTTTTGTATGGGAAGATTCCCAATAATCGGTATAAATTGGTTTATTGGTCCACAACTGATCCTGGGAAAGTAGTGTTCTCTCTCGATCTATAATAGCTTGTTTGTTGCACAACATATATCGAGATGGATCATTGTTAGGTTATATTGTTAGTTGTTAGTTGTTATTTGTTAGACTGTGTTGATCTCTATCGATGATCAGCTATAGATCTTGAGTTCTATAGCTGATCACTGTATGTATCTCATGCTTGTGTCGAGGTCATAGACGGAGATAGTTCATTCTCTTGCTGTCATCATAGTAGCAGGTTTATATAACTGTCCAAAGAATGCAAATGGTAACTTTTTTGGCAAATAGCTCACATCTGTATAGGTCAATTGATATGATAGCTGTGAGGGAATTACAACTCAGTTGGGAGAGCTGGGAGAGCAGTACTTCATGTCGCGTTATAGCTGCCCCATACGATGACCATCCATTTTAATGGAATTTTATTGGCCACATTCTTAACTATTTAATCCCTATTCAAAAAGCGCACCGGCTATGGGTTATTCAATGTAAGAGAGAGATACGAGAGAGATTAATGGCTCTTGGCTCCCGAATGACGGTCTGTGGTTGAGTTCCCAGTTCTCTTCGGGGGGAATTGCTGACGCACAGAATATACGGGATATAGAGAGAAGAAAGGGAGATAGAGAGAGGGAGAGGGTGCAAATATTGGTTGAATACCATGTCACCACTCGAGTTGGAATATCGAGCTCGTGGTCGCAGTCCAAGAGTCTACGAATGAGTAATCAGATAGTCTATTGAAATGATAAATCGTTAGTTGAATGGCTTGGCCCAAAACGCAAACGACATTGCATATCGATCACGTGACTAGGTTAAGTTTATGGCTGCTGTATCATCAAAATTTTAGTAGGTCTTGAGCTTGGTTAAACTTTTGGGTCTCGTTAGCACACTTGTATAAAGATCTGATCTGAAGATAAGACGTCCTATCCTTGATGGTTTCTAGAATGCAGTCTGCTGCTGCAGTAGAAGAGCTGCCTTCATATGAAGATGAAAATCAATGAATTTAGATGAAATTTGGCAGCCCGGATCTTATTCATATGAACACTTCATTTTCTTCTTTTGTGTTGAAATGTTGACAGCTCTCATGATGTGTTCAAATGTCTTCTTCATTCTCCTAGCCCATATCAGGCATCGCGCTGGCCCTTTCTCATATGAAAGAGAGTGGTCAGGTATCGCACTGAAAGGGCCTAAAAGAAGGCACTCGCGTCTAAGGAGCCAGTCCTTGCCATATTCCTCTACCCCCCTGCATCATGGCGGTTGGTAACTACCCTTCAGAGATATCAAGTGAGGGGTCATTTTGCGGCTAAGTGAGGCTTGCATTTCGTAACCTAGGTAACTGCCGGCCCTACATCTTTGACGCCTTGTTGACTACCATTAGTGGTGCGTCCATTCAGGGGCAATTGCCCTCCTCACCTGTTATATGAACAGTAAGGAATATAGGCGAATCTTTGTTGCGGTAAACAAAGGCTCATGTCGCTTGATCGTTCATGCGAGAGCTACCCCTTAATTGGACCGGCCGGGTCATTAGAGAGAGGGGGAGAGAGAGGGGGAACGCTGTCGAGTCATTATCCCTCCATATATGCTTGTTTTGTGTTCAAAAACAGCAGCTAGTACTAGGGACAGCCATGCAGCTCAGGGATGGGGTATAAACATATGTGAGAGATCCGAAATGGCGGGCTTTGTTTTGTCCGCAAACCAGCACCAAGCTTTCAGCTGGGGCGAAGAAAAGAGAGAGAGAGAGAGAATTAGAAATTCAGCTCTTGAATTATATTCATGAGCTTCTTGCCAATGTAAAATGATTAGTATTCAATTCAAAGGAACACTTCGTATAATAACAGATGCGTTCCTGGAAAAAGCTTGGTGTTTTTGACACTTTTGGGCCAACAACAAAAAACATCAGTCTAGATCTAGTAACTGGAAGCCCCGGTTTAGTCTGGGATTTAGGAGACTGTTGGAACTGGCCGTGATTTATGCACATTGCCATATGATCTGTTGTATGGTTCATTAAAAAAAAACATATTTCCTTTCGCTCCGGCGGTGGTATGTCATACTACCAAGTCTAGATTAGCTATAGATCAAAGATAAGACTACTCCATGACCTTTATATTAATAACTTTCAGACTCCATGGCGCTAGCTCCCTCCTTCTTTAAGCCAATCAGCCTCCAGGATCCTAGTTGGCTCCTTTTTCAGTGGTTGTCATATCTCCCGGCTTGGGTTTGCGTTCAGGGGGTATAGTTTCTCAGTTTACTCAGTACGCTTTTATTTAATGGGAGCTGCATGCCAGTTTGTTGGGAAACACGTTTTGTCTTCAGCACATTAGCACAATACCCTCTACCCATCAAGCACCAGTTAATTACTAAATCACCATCTCAACTCTTAGCTCTTAATTCATCTCTTAGCTCGGAGAGTTTTTGTCCCTGCCTAAAGTCACGTGACTATCACGTTTCCCTGCAGTTGTATTGTCATGGTAATATGTCAATTCGACACAATTCCTCCGTAATTAGGGGAAGGGTGGACACTTTCACGTTAATTTGCAAGTTTTTAATTGTAAGCTGTGTGTTTAGCACTCAGCGGCCCAGGATCCCCCGGCAAGATATGAATTCCAGCTAGCAGACTCATGACTCGAGGGTGGGGGGGCGGGGGGGGGGGGGGGGGGGGGAGTTAACTGTCGCTGTTGTACAGAATTAAATTCCCTATTTTAGTACCGAACAGCGAGCTAGTAATTTCAGCTCATGTGGTGCCCGGATTTAAACACCAAATGGTATTATAAGAGCCGAGTGTTTATATTTGTGGTATGTGTGGTTAGTAATGGCTTGATCGATTACTGGACTAAACATTAAACATTTTAACACCACTATACCTTTATTGATATTACTAGAACCACTTGTGCAATGTGATGCTTTTATTTTTTATTTTTGGTTCACGTTTATTATGTTAGTCGTGTAAACTCGTTGATAACCTATAGTTCCAATGTCTATACCTAAGCTAAGTGTGTTTGCCTCAAGTCGCCCTATCTAGTGAGAGAAAGAAACTGATTACAATTCCTCTCTCTCTAATCACTCTTCATTCTTCCCAAGCATGCAGATAACCATGTGCCTTTCTGTCGGACTCCAATTATCTATATATTGACCGTTTTTATATCTTCACCATCAAAATCACTCTTGATATCTTCACCAGAGATATCTCTTATAGATTCCCACCATGAAACTTCTCTCCTCCATGGCTCATGGATTCCCGTCTAGCTATCTCTCCGCCATCTTGTCGGACAGCATTTACCCTTTCCCACGCAGTTTACCCGCCCGTAGTAACTGTTATTCCATCGACAATCGGGGAATAATAGTAATTATTTGGGAGAGAGAGAGAAGAAGAAGAAAAGAGAAGGGGGGAAGAAGGAAGAGGGGGGGGAGGGGGAAAAAGGGGGGAAAAGGGGAAAAAAGGGAAAAAAAGGAAAGGGAAAGGAAAAAAAAGGGGTTTTGGGGGAGGAAGAAGGGGGGGGGGAAAATTTTTCCCCCAAGTGTTTTTGTATTTTTGGGGGTAAAACCCCAATGTGAGGCGTTTTTAAAAAGGCAAAGGGCCCCTATCCAGCCCCCTTTTTTTAATTTTCCCCGGGGTTTGGGGTTTACCCAAAAAATTTTTTCCCCAAAAAACCCCCCTTTTTTTGATGTCTGTGTTGTTCTGCATTAGAAAAAATATATTTGAAGTTGAAATTTTTTTTAGCTGGGCGCGTTTAGAAAATTTCTGTTCCCGCGCGACTGGGGGCAGCCAACCTGGATTTTAATCGCCCGGGAGGGCTTAAACTGTTTTTAAAAAACCCGACCCATCCCAGGCGCCGCCGAGGGGGAGGGGGGTGTTTAACCTAAACGCGATAGGCTAACAAACGTTTATATTTTAAAAACCCGATAGTAAATTTCCACAATAAGAACACAAAAAAGGTGAAACACCTTTGAAATGCTTTTAAATATCCCCCCAAATACCTAAAAATGTGGTAGCTTATTCTACTGTTCCTAAATGTTTGAGAAAGGGAAAAGTTAGGGGGCAATCACCTGTCAAGGGGGTGGAAGTAAAAAGAGACAATGAGAGAGAGAAATGAATGGAATGTGATTCTTTTCACTCCTTATGAGAGAGATAACATTGAAACGTGTTGCAGACATGTTTCCCCTTTCTTTTGTTGACAGAACTGTGTGTTTACACACATTTTCAATACTTAGAATTTTACACGCATGTTATTCAAATGAAGAGAAACGCGTGAAAAAGGACACTGGCCTGATAAATCGCGAGCAGGGTGTTAAATCCCCCAGCTAGCAGTTATCATGAGCGCGCAAAATCTTCAAACGACTGATAAATCAGCTATCGGGTTTCATAAAAATGTAAAAGTAATGAAATAAATATAGTATAGCTCTGTGTCGAGCAACTTACTACTTTTAAGGCGTGCCCTTGACGTTATAAATGCATTAACCTCTCTCTGATCTATCTCGAATTGGGCCGGTCATGCTTTACCTCTCAGCCGGAATCAAACAGTTATTTTATCCAAGCTATATATTGGTTAAGTAACGTTTCTATCGTTATTTTCTTCTGTCCAGGAAGGATCTCCGCAAGATAGTTGTTGCAACCCTTATTATCTCTCCAATGTTAACCAATATATCTCTCCAACGTATCTCTCCAATGTTAACCAATGTATCTCTCCATTGTTAACCATTGTATCTCTCCAATGTTAACCAATGTATCTCTCCAATAGATCTAGATATGTCTGTAGTTCACATCCCGATAACATCCGAAGCCTGGTCCCGGATCTCGTCACCTAGCAACAAGGGTGGAGTCATCGTCTCTCCAACCAGTCCTCCGCCCAAGGGTGTCAGGGTAAGTCTAGGCTCCAACTTGGCTATTTTTGATTTGGTTGAATTTAGCAACATGTTTCAGGGCTTGATTCTATGCTGATGAGCTCGGTCGAACATAACCGCATCCCCCTAGGAATAAGTTGGTCTCCATAACCAAACATAACATTTAACATTCCCCCTCCAGGACCTGCAGCAGAAGAGTCCAGTAACCCCACAACAGTCTGAGCGATGTACAGCGTTCAGTATCGACAACCTTATCAAACCTACCAGCCCTACTAAACCCCTCCCAGCCCCTGGTAATCTCTTCGCAGGAAGCAGCCCTCTGAAGGCAGTGGGACTCCTCCGACCGACCTCTCTACTACCTGATAACTTGCAGCTAAAGGATGTCCTTTCAAGGACGCATAACCAGCAGGGAGGAGGTGGACAGACACCCGCAAAACATACCAAACCTCCTTACAGGTGTGTATACCAAACAGCTCAAATAGCTTGTTTGTATTTGACAAGTTACATCTTCATGTTATTATGTCAATCCTTTGTTTTGTTTTGGTTTTGTTGTAGAAGTTTGTTAACTCCCATCATTTCAGTTACAACGCCTTGATCGCCATGGCAATTAGGAGTTCTCCCAACCAGCGACTGACACTGAGTGAGATTTATGAGTTCATCATGGGGAAGTTCCCCTACTACCGAGACAACAAACAGGTACAGTTGAGAGTTGGATTAGGAGGGAATGGAGCTAGACTAGTGGGGGTTTGTGGAGTTGAGGAGGGGAGAGTACAGTTGGGAAGGGATTCGGGGTAAGAGTGCCAGGGATAGTTGGGATATAACGTTGGATGACGGATGTGGGGAGGGGAGAGTGCAGCAGGGAGTTGGAATAAATTTGAGATGGAGGGTTGCTTTGTGCATTGGGTATGGTAGTGGGTTAAAGTCAAAGCTTCTATGCGAGTACCCCAAGCGAGTCCATTCTTCCAAGCCCCCTCTATCTCAATCTCATATTTTCCAAGTTGAATATGGGAATTTTACACAACACCATATGTCATGTGATCAAGATTTGAATATTCAGTTTTTTAGTGGGGCGACTGCAGCACCGGGGCGGCCCCTCCATGGCGAGACCACTTAAAAACAAGGGTAGCTGGTCATTCGTCTCATACTTTGGGGAAACAATTGAGTCTGAAATCTCAGATTTAAGATGAAAATAGCTGGGAGTTGGGACTGATAAAACGAATGTTCAAACTTGATAACGATGTCCCCTGACCCTATTTGGTAATGTGAAACCCCATATCAGAACATTTGGCTACAGGATACATTTCGAACACCTCAATTACAAGTTGTTTTCTAACTTTTAAAAGGCTAAAACTTTCAAATCATGTATCAAACACACATATATCATTCCATCTCATATCTCACATATCTCAAATCATCTATTTGATTGCCAGAGTAGGGCACATCCTGATCTCAGCAAGAGCCTCGTCAGAAGGACAGGGGTAGGGGTCCATTCCTGTTCTCCAGCTGTTACTGACCTGAAAATAGAGTAGGAGTTAATAAACTAAATCATTGGTTAGAAATTCTTTCAGAAAATCATTCTATAGTGAATTCATAACTGATAAGTCCCTCAAAGTTCAAATTGTCAAGTGATTTTTACCTGCACGTTCCACATTCCTAGATCCCGTACAAAGCCCATTCCCATCATACAAGCACTATCATAACCATACTTAGACCTCATTCGGGCAATGGCCTCAGCTCGGGACATTCCTGAAGAAGTTAAAATTGAATAGGTTTATTTATGAAGGAGTAAAAATTATATTTATGAAGGAGCAAGAAGATCTTACCTCCGGCCATAAATGCGAGGATCTCATCTTCGTAATCATTGGGGCAGGTAGCGGCACCTGACACATCACATCCAAAATCGAAACCAAAGGCAACACCAATACATCCATCGTAGTAGCAGTTGGTAAGGGCTGTCTCAACATCGATATCGGTCTCTGTGAACATCGTGTGTTAAATCATGGTTTATGATGCAGAATCATAGGATTTGTGGATTCAAGTAAAGTTTGAAACTTAATTTTGATTGATCTGCAGAATTAGAATGTGATGTTTCGTAAGATCCAATATAACTCACGTCCAAGAACAGAGAACTGGTCCAGGGCGACCACCTCATCACACCGCTTCTTCACCCAGGCACTGACACCACTATCAACCACAGAACAGGGTCGGGACTGCTCAATAGCCAGAGAACCATCCTCAGGCTCGAGGGTGTTGTCATTACCAATGGCCCAACTGTTACCAAATTCAGCGGAGTTGTCTGCCTTCCAGCTTCGGGTGTAGGGATTCATGAATCCTCGCCTGAAAAGTAGAAGTAATTATTTTGCAAATGAATCTGCTCCATGGGCTGTCTTCGGTATTATCGGATTTGAAAATCTTTGGTTCTGTGAGGTTTCTTAAAATAAAAGAAAAGCTCTCGGTCACGGGCTGTGAACAGTACCACAACTCACATGTCATATTCATCAGTAAGGTCACAGTTGGCATTAGCACAAAGTCCTCCAGTTCCTCCACTGCACTTAGATACACACACCTAGATAACAAATAAAGTTAAACAAGATAAAGTTAACAAGATAAAGTTAACAGGATCAAGTTAGAGCGGTTGGCGTTGGGGTCGACGTTCAATGTAGAAAAAAGAAAATCTGATGTTAGTATACCTCTGAGTTTTACAAAGTTTTTACCTCTGAGGTGATGATACCGTCCCATTTGACAACAACTCCGGAGTCTCCAAGAGTAACAATGAACTTGAGGTTCCTGTTTTCAACCTGGCAAATTAGTAAACAAATTAGTAAAAGTGTCCATGGCTATCAGTACATGTAGATATAATAAGTATCGAGGGAAATGATCAATCAATTGCTTGATCATAAGCACATGATCAGTGTTTATAATTTACCCTGATTTCTCCAAAGTTCTTTGTCTGTCCCAGGCTAACTGAAGCGTCCTGTCCCTGGCTATTGATCCTCCACATTCGGAGGAGCTGAATCTGGTCAAACTTGTAGAACACTGCAGGAAAAAATTGTTAGAACTTGTAGAATTATACTGGAGGAAAGAATGGGAAAGTTGGTCATTTAGTTTTAGAAAAAATCCTGCTACTTTTCTCTTTTTTTCTTGCGTAAAGGGAAAATAGTTTTGTACCCAGCCAGTACTTGTATTCGGTGAAGGGAAGTAACTTGTAATGATTCGGTCATTGACAAATGAAATAAAGGGTTCCATTGTATCAAGAGGCAAAAGTGTTCGAAATTTCGACGATGCCATTGTAAAATGGTTCGCGAAATGTTTTACGATGATATCATCGACTGCTTTACAAGAAATATACTTGCATTACTCATGATCGAATGATGCCATACTTGAAAAAAAAAGATTTCAAAAAATGAGTTTTTGAAAAAAAAGAAAGAATTCTCACCGGTAATGCTCATGACACAGGAGAGTTGTTTGGTCTTATCTCCACACTTCTCGAATGATCCATACACAGCCCATTCTCCCATGTTCTAAACAAGAAGAGATTTTGATGTTTTTAGGGGTTTTAACACAAAAATGAATCATGAATCTCTAATTTAGCCATCTTTAATAAAGATCATTATCCGAAGTTTGATATGAATTACCTGATCAATTACCTGACCTGATCAATTAATTATTAATTAATTACCTCACCTGATCAATTAATTATTAATTAATTACCTGATCTTGGGCGATAACGAAAGTTCCAATTCCCATGTAATCGTAGGCAAGTCCGTCAAAAGTGAGAACATGAGGATCACCATATACCTTGCAGCACTAAAAACACAAGGAATGAGGGGTGAATTTTAGGATGCCACTTGGATTCATAAGGTCTTTTACAAGACATTAATCAATTAATTAATCAATTAATTAAACTTGATTATTTTTAATTTTACCTGCTCCTCAGGCTCCACAACATCAATCTCTCTCTTCTTCATATCAACGGAGAAGTGCTGGGTGAAAGTGAAACTTCCCATACAGCTAACAGCCTTCACTTGCCAGTCACCTAGGTAGCAATAAGATGATAAGTTTTCAATACACATGAGCAGAGCATTCAATAGATCATATCCCTTCAAGTTCATTCCGGAGTTGCAATTTCTCACTAAATGATACCCCTCGTATTTCAATTCATATACATGGGCATCACGTGACAATCCCTCCAATCTCCATCACGTGAAACTCCATATATGGGCATCACGTGACAATCCCTCCATCACGTGAAACTCCATATATGGGCATCACGTGACAATCCACTACGTACCTCGGTAGTTGCTGTTCATTTCCCCAGAGAAGGTGTTTCCTCGGCCGACTTCCTTTCCATTAGAGAACCAAACCAACTCAGGGTCAGGGGTACCCTGTGAAATGAAATGATGGTTGCACCTTTTATTATTTAATGAAGTGGCAAGTCTGCGAGTCTGCGAGTTATCCAAAATTTTAATTGGGACTCCAGTTCTTAATAAAGTTGAAAAACTAATGCATCAAAAACTTAATTTGTTTGAAACTCACCACAGCAGAAGCACTCAGGGAGAACCGAGATCCTTCATCGAACTGCTCGTTGCCAGGCGACTGAAATTGGGGAAACATGTTTGTCATATCGAGGTTCAATATTGAATTTTGAGATGCAGAGTCTTGTAAAATTTGATAAAACGTTTGTTTTCACCCTCTTACCTGGGTGAATGATGGGAGAGAGGGAGAGAAGGAGCAGAGTCCTCGGGAGGCAACAGTGACACCGCTAACACCCCTCTCACAAGATTCCTTCTTCATAGTACACTCATTGAAGTATGATTGACAGTCAGTTCCACAGACCTATGAGGTGTGTTTGATTAGTTTCAGCTGGTCTCTTTGTTGAACGACTTGATAAATGATAGATGATGGAAAAACTAACTGCGTAATTCTTCAGGATTAAGCTTTTGAATGTTGTTGATGCTTGATCAGTTACTTACGGGGTCGAAGGAAGCCTCACAGTCACTAGGGCAAACACACTCGTAGGTTGCAGTGTAGGGGTCCGGCTCACATGTCTATAAAAGTGATATTTGTTAGTTATTTGCTTCCCAAACTTGATAATATTTTAGTGATTCAGCAAGTTAAATTAGTCATTAATTAACTCACCTTGGGGGCGACACAGTCATGGTTGGCACAGACATCCCTGATTTCAAGGTAGGCCTCAACAGATACCATGGTGTTACTGTTACCATACGCAGTACAGGAGTACCATCCTGGAATATTGGGAGACATTTTAATTCTTGGAACATCATGGGACTGTCATTACTGTCATGGACTGTCATTACTGCTCACTGCTCACTCAGAACATCATGGGATGCTATAACTGATATCAGTTTGAGTCCCGAATTAGGAAGCCCATTCGATATGTTTGAGTCTGGTTCAAATCTCTTTCTAATTTGACTATATGTTCTACCTTCATCACTGTATCCGGCACTCTCAATTTCCTGGATGGTAGTTTGCATGGCAGGCTGGGCATCGTCCACTGTAGTATGACTAATGGAACCCTAGAGCATGGGAAAAATTGGATCATAATTCACACGGCCGGTAAAGTGGCAAGTTGGCAGCTGTCTCTCTGTTTCTTCCACAATCCTTACATTTCTCTTTATCTATTTCACAATCCTTACATTTCTCTCTGTCTATTTCACAGTCCTCACATTTCTCTCTGTCTATTTCACAGTCCTTACATTTCTCTCTGTCTATTTCACAGTCCTCACATTTCTCTCTGTCTATTTCACAGTCCTTACATTTCTCTCTGTCTATTTCACAGTCCTTACATTTCTCTCTGTCTATTTCACAGTCCTTACATTTCTCTCTGTCTATTTCACAATCCTTACATTTCTCTCTGTCTATTTCACAGTCCTTACATTTCTCTCTGTCTATTTCACAGCCCTTACATTTCTCTCTGTCTATTTCACAGTCCGTAAATTTCTCTCTGTCTATTTCGCAGTCCTTACATTTCTCTCTGTCTATTTCACAGTCCTCACATTTCTCTCTGTCTATTTCACAGTCCTCACATTTCTCTCTGTCTATTTCACAGTCCTCACATTTCTCTCTGTCTATTTCACAGTCCTTACATTTCTCTCTGTCTATTTCACAGTCCTTACATTTCTCTCTGTCTATTTCACAGTCCTTACATTTCTCTCTGTCTATTTCACAGTCCTTACATTTCTCTCTGTCTATTTCACAGTCCTTACATTTCTCTCTGTCTATTTCACAGTCTTTACGATTTCACTTACTTCGCTCATTTTCTGGATGACAATCTGGACCGCCTCCTCGGCAGAACACCTGAAGTTGGCAGACGCTCCCAGAGGGATTGTAATGTTAACGATAGGGGGTAGTAATCTTCACCCTCGCATTGTTGTTTTCATTTCCACCGGTTTCGGTGTAGGAATAACCTGGAAAAGAGAGGAAATTTTAAGTTTTATTGTCATGGCGATTGCTTCTATTCGCCAAATAGGTCCGATATTCTGCAAAACTAAAGTCACGTATAAAATTCACAATATCAAACCATACCTTGGATTTCACAGAGATACTGCTAGATCACCCTTCGATCCAAATCCCAAGATCAATCCAGCACGTGTCCAGGTTGGTACACATGTAATCTGTGTCCCCAGAGGAACAGGACGAGGCCTCCGCCCCATGATGGAGGCTCACAAGGAGTACAAAACACAGCAATAGACGCATCGTGGCAAAATGCTGGGAGAATAGGGACGGTAAATTGAGTGAGTTGCACGGGTGGAGAGCTTTTCCGGCTTAATATGGGAGAGAGAGGGAGAGAGAATGGGGAGAGAGAAGAGAGGGGTTGGCAGAAGTTGAACTGATATGTGTGCATAGAGAGAGAGAAAAGTATGGTTTAGGCAAAATGAAAAGTCACGGAAACTTAGGGTAAAAGACAGGCAAAACAAATGTATAAACGAGCAGAATTAACGCCCTGCAGGTGTAATTAACGAATTTAAACCGGCTTAAATAGCGATGAGTAATTTATTAATTACTAAGTGGCAGCCCGGTTTTTTGTCCCAAAAAAACTGTCAAAGACATCCAGCTTGGCCTAAGAGCTGCTTGGTGAAGAGGGGCGACGGGGTGAGTTGGGAAACGTTTATTTGATTAAGCATTCTGACAGCAGCAGCAAGTCATACTGTGTGCCGGGGCAGAGGGTACATGCGTGGCTGTAGGGCAGCGATAGGTTCACTGCTTTGGGGGAAACATGATGTGTGTGTCTTGGGGAAACATGATGTGTGTGTGTGTCTTGGGGAGAGAAACATGTGTGTGACAGACTCAATAATATTGCAGCTGCATGTAGGAAGTTTAGTAAGGTACTGAGCCTACCCCCTCCCGTCAATCTGGAGAGTGTGCAACTAGTGGGGAAATCCGGAGAGTAGCGAGTCAGTTTTACACATGTGAAATATTCTTCAAGCAAGCTCGGGGATATATGGTTATTCAATTTAGGGAAGTAGTAGGGAAGGTAGTTGGTACATAATATTGTAAGGATTCCATAACCTGGAAGTGGGAGTTTAGGCAATATGGTTTTACTGGATATTCTCTCATTATTTCTAACCCAAAGAATGCTTCTCTTCATGCGGGGGTTTCTGGATATATGTACGAACTATAAACATTCTAGACTCCCCTCTCCCTCAATATCAACCACTTCCCCTCTCTTCTCCAAGAATATTAACCACTTCTCATCTCTTCTCCAAGACTATTAACCACTTCTCCTCTCTTCTCTCCCAGACTATTATCACTAACCACTTCCTCTCCTCCTTCTAACTCCTTTCTAACCACTTCTCCCAAACTATTATCACTAATCACTCCTCTCCCCCCAGGGCTGGCAGAACAGTATCCGACACAATCTCTCTCTGAACAAGTGCTTTGTGAAGGTTCCCCGACATTATAATGATCCAGGAAAGGGAAACTACTGGATGCTCAATCCTACCAGTGATGAGGTAATGACCATATATGGGCATATGATTGTGCTGAGATTGTGAACATTTGGAAATGAACCTTAGTTTTAAGACTCGAACCTATTTTTCACCATGTTTCCTTCCCCAGGTGTTTATTGGTGGAAAGCTCCGAAGACGACCCTCCCTAAACAAAGTTGACAAAACGCTCCTCCAGCTCCGGACTGTAAAATCAGCCGTCCCGTGGCTGCACTACAACCCCCTCTCACCAGTCACCCTAACCGGTACATCCCGATCCAACTCCACCACAGATCCAATCCTGCCCGTCACCACAGCCGCTCTCAACACAATCGGACTTTATAACAGCCTTACCTTTGGGAGGCCCAGCGCGTTCAGTGCCATTGCAAATAACCCTGGAGTTGAGCGGTTGATGCAGTTGTCACCACTGACCGCTCTCGGACTACACTCTCTTAAAAGTAATATCCGTGGTTTGAGTCCGGGTGTGTTAAGATTAGACAAGTAAAGAGAGAGAGATATATGTAGTGATATATCTTGCTTTGTCTCACGTGTTTTGTCACGTGTTATTATGCTATAGTATTTGTTAAAAAGTGTATTAAGAGTTTTTAGTTGCAAACCTCTGTGCTAGCCATAATATGTTCACGAGTGTGTTTGTGTTCGATCAATTGAGTGATGTTGTTTTATTAATGTAGGTACGTGTTATGACATACGTGTTTTCAAGTTACGAGATTTTTAACGACTGTTTTAGAGCTATTATATACAGGGTGTCCCATATATTCTGTGGGTCGGTTGGCGAGCTGTCACGCAAAAACGGTGATAGTTGTGTGAAAACAAACTACGGGAGTGTGCTGGATTAATTCCTTCCTAACTGATGGCTTTGTTTTTAAATTAAATTTCAAAAGTTCATTTTTCATGAATGAACATTCCTGTCATTCATTCGTGAATTCTGAAATATTGTTTACCTTGAGTAAAAAACTTTTCTTTGGCTCGAAATTATCTTTCCAATGAGCACCATGAAAATCAAATTGAAGCACCGGATCGCATGGCAGGTGAGAAAATGCAAATGCATGATTTTGGCCATTCCTGCGACTTTCAATCAGCTGTATCACCGCTACTTTCAGTTCAATCCTTTTAAAAGTTTGGGTGAACATTGGTGAAGATAAGATCTTTGCTCACAAGAAAAATCAAGGTCAAAACTCAAAGTTCATTTTTCATTTTTGGTAGTTCATTCCACTCATTCAGGAACAAACATCCCTAAAGTGACGAAAAGGTTTGGGTTTTGTTTGGCCCATGTCCTGAAACGACAGAGAGGTGTAAAAACGTGTTTCCGGGCTAGTTAGTGGGTGTCCATGTGATCATTATGATATCTGACACCTTTGCTGAGCCATAATTAAGAGATTTTCTCAAATTCAAACATGGGATACGAGTATTCTGCGATTGGTATCGTGCACCAATAACAAGAGATCCCATAGCACCTCAAAAATTATGATTAGCTAAATGAAATGAGTTGATTCACGCTTGAAAATGTTCGTTTAGTCCGAATTTACATTGGTTTTAATCTTTTCAATCGTAAATCAACTCATTTTTAGCTAATCATAATTTTTGAGGTGCTATGGGATCTCTTGTTATTGGTGCACGATACCAATCGCAGAATACTCGTATCCCATGTTTGAATTTGAGAAAATCTCTTAATTATGGCTCAGCAAAGGTGTCAGATATCATAATGATCACATGGACACCCACTAACTAGCCCGGAAACACGTTTTTACACCTCTCTGTCGTTTCAGGACATGGGCCAAACAAAACCCAAACCTTTTCGTCACTTTAGGGATGTTTGTTCCTGAATGAGTGGAATGAACTACCAAAAATGAAAAATGAACTTTGAGTTTTGACCTTGATTTTTCTTGTGAGCAAAGATCTTATCTTCACCAATGTTCACCCAAACTTTTAAAAGGATTGAACTGAAAGTAGCGGTGATACAGCTGATTGAAAGTCGCAGGAATGGCCAAAATCATGCATTTGCATTTTCTCACCTGCCATGCGATCCGGTGCTTCAATTTGATTTTCATGGTGCTCATTGGAAAGATAATTTCGAGCCAAAGAAAAGTTTTTTACTCAAGGTAAACAATATTTCAGAATTCACGAATGAATGACAGGAATGTTCATTCATGAAAAATGAACTTTTGAAATTTAATTTAAAAACAAAGCCATCAGTTAGGAAGGAATTAATCCAGCACACTCCCGTAGTTTGTTTTCACACAACTATCACCGTTTTTGCGTGACAGCTCGCCAACCGACCCACAGAATATATGGGACACCCTGTAGAGTATATATTGGTGTTATTCATGATAGCATAGATGATATATGTGATTCATCAAATGTTCTTATAACTTTATCTGCTAACAGCTATATAA